>JBBPJX010000211.1:0-21907 GCA_038088955.1 Neotropicomus parvogracilis
TATCCAATCGACAAGACCATTCGCATGATATGCCATACTATTTACTGTTGCATCTCCGGATTTGGTGGGGGGGCATCCCAGGCGGGGGATGCATCCCATCATGATACGCAGGGGCCATGAGCGCCCCGCGAATGCGCAGTAGCATCATGCGGAACCACTCCTCGTCAGCACCTGCCTTCTCCTGCTCTGCCGCTAGCTGCTGAAGGTTGCTCAGTTCTTTCATCAACGTCAAGCGCCAAGAGAGATTTCCGTTCTCGTCCGCCTCTAAATTATCTATTGGCATAGCAGGGTGCGGAGGAAAGCGCAGCCCGGGAGGTGGAGGTGGAAGCATAGGAAAGTTGGGGTCAAAACTGGTCCAAACGTATTTCAGTTGACAAGCCTCACGTAGTAAAGACACATACGCAGGTGGATAGGGAGGTGGGTAAGGGGCCTGTCTACTCGGGCCAGCCTCATCGGGATGCATCGGAGGTGGGGGTGCTTGGACAAATTGCGCGTGCGGATCAGCGAAGGGTTCATTCGGACGATAATCAATGTCCTGTTCTTCTGATTGACGTCCTTTGGCACCCTTGGGCTTCTTCTTTCTTACCCGGTGAACTCCCGTACGTGGATCAACGTTATCATTAACGGTCCAATATGATCCCTTGCCTCGATCGGTGAGCGGACGTGGGACTTTCTCAAAGCATGGGTTGAGGGAAAGATTATGTCGGACAGAATTCTGAGATATTCAATGGTTAGCATTGTTTTGTTTTGCGGGGGGAATCAAACAAATATGAACACAATCAAACATCAACATCACGGTCGCGTCTCGCGTAGTACACGGTTCGGGGCAGGAATTATGGATCGCGTTGGTAAGATCTCACTCACTTTCCAACCCGAAGGTGCGGTTCTAAAATACGGGAACTGGACCACGACGTCAGAAGTAACACAAACTTGGAGAAACGAGCAACACGCACACGAGATTCAATCGCGTAGTAAATGTCTTCCAAGAGTAATTTTTGGTTAGGCGAACCTTTGATCGCATATCTAGAAATGCGATGAGTTTGGAACCGACCAAGTGGGATAAAAAGCAAGGCAGCGTACCGGATGAGGGTCGAATAAGGGTAGAACGGTTTGCTTCCTGGGGGACCGTCGCGCAAGGAGTCCAGGTTGATGGGTAATCCTCCCGTGAGGTCAGCTGGTTCTTGCGGGTAATACGAATTTGCCTGCGCAAGTTCTGCTTCGCCAGGTGGCAGCATGTTTGACGGTATTACCGTTTGCTGTGTTTGTTGCGACATAGCTACTCTTGTGGCTACAATCCAGACAGTCGGGACGACGAGTTCACCGATGGCGGCGTGCTTGCTGGCGGGGAATTGAAAGGTGTAGGAAAGGAACGTTGAAAGAGCTGCTGTGGCTTATGTCATGCGTGAGAAAGCAGTCCGCGCACGGGCCAAGTTCGTCCCTATCACCCAGGCCAACGACGCAGACGCAGCGAAATCCATCGAGTGGGACGTCAACGACGACAAAAGGGAAAGGAGGAGGGAAGAGAGTTGTTTGTTCGATTTGCTAACGCACACTGCAAATTGTGGAAGACATTGTAAAACAAAATCCAAACCGACCACGCTCTCCAATACACAAACAAAGCGAGGTCGGCGTCGCCCACGAACCCCGGTCCCTAATCCTTCTGGCTTAGGATGGACTACCATAGTTGCCTGCACCGTTGGTTGGAGGTCATTTGCTTGCACCTGTGTGTCTCTTTCGTTAGGCTCGCCTTGTTCTGTCGCGCATCAACAACAGCTGTCAACCATGCTGGTGGTGCAGCAGCTCGAGTCTGCAGGCCACAACTGCTCTCTGTCCCACTAGATTCGGTGGTCATCCCGAGAGTAGACCGCGCTTGTAACCTGGTTTATGCATTCGATGGAGTGAATCAAGTCGTGTCTACTCGCGTAGTTGTGAGGAGACACCGTACCGATTATGTAACCCAGACCCGCTGACGTGCACCACCACCATGAAGCCAATGTTTTGCAAGCCTTTGCCATGTCGCTCACTAGCAGGTCCATCCAGACGGAGTCTCTCGTCCATGTCAAAATTTCAGTCATCCCACGAGAAGAGGATGGAAGCGCTCGTCTCACTCTATCACCAGTCCAACACCTTCATCACTCCAGAGAATCTCTCCGCTGTCATTGACCAAGCGTTTACCCAACCGTCGGACATTGCGGAAGATCAAAAGAAGTATTCTGTGGCTGAGCTCTACAGGATGAAGCAACATCACAGGGATTCTTCCAAGTTCTTCCTTGGAAGAGACGATGGTCCTCCGTCTACACACAATTCGGAGAACATGGGCCCAGGTTGGATCGAGAGTAGATCGAAGAGAGTAGACCGCGTTTACCGAGCTCTGATGGGTACACAAAAGGACGGACGGCCGTCTTGGGTGGCTCTGAAGGAGAACAGCGACAGGATAAAACCCCAACTTGGCAAGCACAGCCAAAGGTGAGGCGGAGCCCGTAGGAAAATTTTATTTCGACCGTTCTTGTTAACACACGACTCCAGGCAGTGAGACGCGTTCTTAGAGTAGTCCACTTCACATCGGGTATTGCCGGAGAGTAGGCACTGCCCACATGTATTCCGCTTACTAATACCATCACGGCTTATCTGATAAAAACAGCAACAGCTCAACAAGCGACACGTCGTATGCCCCCATGTCTGTGCTCACAAAATTTAAAGCTTTTTTAGCAGCAGCTCTTCCCCCAGACGCCCAGAAGGTCTACAATGATCTTCGCTCTGCGGATGTGCCAGTCTCCGATGCGGCATGTCGGCTCTGTCCCGATCCCTGCGATCAAGGTAAATCTCCTCGCCTTTTACCTCTTTGGCCTCAACCTGTTTTACAGACCACGATGACTACTCTCGCAGGCTGTCTATCGACATGGAGTCGGATATGTTAGGTTCGGTGAAGCCGTATAGACGTCAGGCAGGTATCTTCCTACCGGTCTCAGCGTCTCCACAAGACAGGGCTATTGCAGGTTATAATTTCCACTGGAAAATCAGATTGGCCCAATGAAGTTACGGAGGATTACGGCTCTCTTGCCGCATACTTGAGGGGTGTAGATGAAAAACTTCAGAGCAGCAGAACACAGAATAAAGATGGGAACGCCGAGAACAGCCAGTCGCCTCTCCATGCTGGTTTATTTACGCAAACCGACACCGACAGGCTCTCGATCCAAAATGGCAGCCACAAATCGTTCTCGGGAGATTCTTCTCAAGAAACGGTCATCATACTTCCTGACTTCAAAGTCATTGCTGACGTTCCACGATCACTCGCCGGCGCAGAGACATTGTGGACAAGGGCACTCGACCCCTCATACGGAAGGCTTGACGCCGAGTCTCGCGCTGACACACTCAGATCTTGGGCACTACCGTATTCCTGTGTCATCCTACTCTGTAAACCGGCCTCTTTGAAAACGAAAAATTCCTGACTCTTTCCGTCCACAGGTTCGCACAAGAGGCGCGACAAACGCTGTGCAGTAGCTGCTCCCATCCTTGAAAAGAGTGAGTACGTTTTCCATACGGTTGGCGGGCTGGCCGGCTAATCCAGTATGTTAGCGTTTGCCCACTGCCTAGAACGCGAGGGCTGGACGGTCCATACCGAATTAGAAGATCTTTCTGGAAGCCCTACCCTGGAGTCTTCTTTGATCAACCGTCCAGAATCGGGGATAACATTCGAGACGCAATTGAAAGCGCTCGGAGGAGAGCATATAGCCCTCATCCTGCGCACCTCTCACGTCGGCGGCCACAAATTTGCAGGAAATGTCATCGTACGTCACAGTCCGACTCTAATCCCTCGGGAGGATAACATTCTGCTTACCAAAATCCCTCCTAGATATATAATCCTCAAGGAACGAGTGTCTGGTATGGACGAGTTACTCCCCATGATGTCGAATCCATCGTGAAGAACACTATTATCAATGGGAAGGTACTCCCCCATATCCTTCGTGGTGGCATGAACCTTGCAAGGCCAGGATGCAGATCATTGCATGACTGGTGACCTGAGTGTCGCTGAACCACAATTCGCTGTGCCTTTGACAATGTGAAAGAGAACATGGTCGATATATGTGGTAGTGGCTAGAATAGACAGAATCATAAGGCACGGCCAGCTCGTAATACCCGGTGTCAACAAGAGAAAGAGAAGTGCACATACATCGGCATCAGAGGCAGAGCTGACAGATTTGCGGGGTAGTCAAATATCTGTGGATCCAGGTGATAGGGCTTTAAAAGTTAGAAAAAACAGCCACTGAAAAATGTTCACATGCACACGTCTACGATGCACTCAGACTGCCGTCTCATTGTCCACCCCTTTTCTACCTTTGGAGTAACGCCCCGCAAAACTTTCCTCGTCCTCGTCCTCATCTTCCGTCGTTACCTCGGGGTTTTCATCATCATCATCAATAGCTTCGTCCTCTGACTCGGTTCTCCTACCAAGGACTCCAATCGGCGTGACCACGCTTTCCCCACCAGAGTACGTGAATCCGCGGAAGTTCTCCTGCACGCTGTTGGTGAGGGGTGACCCAGTGACATCATGCTTCTTGCGCTTGCTGATCTGGATCCCCTGAGATCGACCAATAGCATTCGACCCGTTCTGCACACAATTTGCACTGATAGTCATGCGATCGCTACCCAGTGGGCCGTTCGGCGTATGCAAGAGCACCTGCACACCAGCCTGAGTCCAGTCTTCGCTAGGGTCTTCTTCGTCTGGGCTGCCTTTTCCATCCACTCCGTTCCCTACTTCCCGGATATCGGCAGTAGTAAACTCCGGGTCGAAATTCGCCGTCGACTCGTCTGATTCGACAACAGGTTTAAAGGGAGGTGTGACTTGTTTCTTGGACAGCGCTTTCCAGTCTATGCTTGAGAAAAATGGATGTTCTTTGAGTTCCTCCGCATCTCGTTGTGCGCCAAGACGGTGCTTTGGGTTCCGGTTGAGAAGCTAAACCATACACTCAATACATACTGGACCTAGGTCGTGCAAAAAAATATACACACCCCTTTGACGAACATTTTCCCGTCTTCGCTGATGATATTGCGAGGGAATCGTATCTTGCCAAAACAGATGTTCTTATACATCTGCTGCGTATCTTCAGCATAGAAGGGACTCCACCCACAACACATCTCGAATAGAAGCACACCAAGGGACCAGAAGTCGACCAGCTTGCTGTAACCATGTTCGTCCAACAGCACCTCGGGGGCAAGATATTCCGTCGTACCGCAGAATGTAGTTGTGAGTTCATCGGGCCGGAGATCAGCTTTGGATAATCCAAAATCGCAAAGCGCGACATGCCCAGTGGCATCTAGAAGGATATTCTCTGGTTTGAGATCACGGTAGACGATGTTATACTTGTGCAGGTGTTCTAGAGCGAGAACGAGCTCTGCGATGTAGAACCGAGCACGTTCTTCAGTAAAACGCGTTTCCTTCTGCAGGTGCCAAAACAACTCGCCGCCGCTCTTGAAGTCGGTAACGAGGTATAGATCTGTGTCCGTCTGGAAGCTGAATTTCAACCCCACAAGGAAAGGTGACTCTAGAGAGCGTTGAAGTATCTTGCGTTCTCCAATTGTATGTGCTACCTCCTTCTTGGCAATGATCTCCTTCTTTGAAAGTACTTTCATGGCATATATGCGTTTCGTGTCCCTCTTTCGGACCTGGAAGACCTTCCCAAAAGTTCCACGCCCTATAAGCTTGAGGAACTCGAAATCACGAGGAGTAAGCGCTCGTTTGGTCTGTCACACAGAAATGATGGGATTAGCATCCACACTGTTGCCAAGTACCACGACTGTGCGAAGAGGATGCTGACAGCACGGCAGGGGGTGGGAAGTAACGTGGCGCGTCGTTGCGTACCTTGAATTGCTCGAATGTGATTTGTACACGCATCTCCCCGCTCACAGGTTCGTTTTCAAACGGCTGGAGCCTACATTGATGGTGTGAGTAAAGAGTAGCGATGTGAAACAGAGGCCGGCATCAGGCAGCCAGCAGAGAACGGATAACATACTTGAACCATTGGTCAACAGTGTGGTCATGGACCAACACAGGTTTGATCTGGAAGGTCCCGAGGAAGAAGTGGTCGGAAACGCGATCATAGACATTAAATGTGATTAAAGACTCTTCAGAGGTGACATCGCTGCGGATAGAGTCAGAGATAAGGCACGATCGATTGGCATGCGCCTACAAAGACACTTCGTGTTTCCACACGGGGTTGTGTGATGACTTGCATCCGAAGAGCCCCTGGGAGGAGGGATGTATGGGAGATGGTACTTTGCTGGAGGAGGGAAGAGAAGATGAGGGTGATGTATTGGCGCTCGACTTGCCAGTCGGCCGGGATACACCGATGGCACTGAGAGCAGTTAGGGCGTTTGAGGAAGACGTTCTCGATAGCACTGTAGCAGTTCCTTTCACTTCCTTGTCTGTTTCTTCCGTGGGATCACGGCTGACGAACTCGTTCTGCTCGAACTGGACCACCACATACGGGCGAGCGTGTATAGAGGATACGTTGAGGCCGCGAGCAGATATGAGTTTGACGTGAATTTGCCCCTTTGATGTCGCCGATGGAGCAGACGGTTGTGGTGGATGTGCAGCACTGACGGTTGTACTTGAGGAAGTCCTGGCGGAGGTGGACGATGACGATGGCGTGTTGGGTTTATTTTCCATGGAGTCAGAAGGCTGAGATGGCTTTTTGATGTTTCGCACGGAAAAGTCTGGCGCATGTAGAGATATTTGTGCGGTAGGAATGCGAGCGAGAAAAGATCCAGATCGGGGCGTTAGGGGGCCTGGCGGCGTAGCATCGGCCTGGGCTGGGATCGCTGTCGGAGTGGTCGCCAGTAGGTGGTGGTGGTGGACGGAGGCAGCAGAGGATTGTGGACCACCAGTCCGAGGGGGCGGAGGCGCTTGTGATGGTGGCAGAGAGTCGGGTGATGAGGACGACAACGTGGCGTTCTCCGGAGCATCAAAGGGATTTGAGCGCTCGCGGCCGTCGGCGTTCGGCCGTGGTGTGAGTTGTTCGAGCACGGATGGCCACAACTTGATCATCGTCTCGAGCGGGGACGGGCGTGTAGATGTTGGTTGGACGATAAGAGTGGGTGCCCGCCAGGCGATGTTTCAGAGTGTAGAATGCGTCATTTGCAACAAGATATACGCGCACGGACTACGACCTGGACCCAGACCGGACAGCCTCCAAGTGTGACTTGGCCCACCGAAGAAACCCCATTCCTGCACCCACCAACCCGCCAAGGTACATCGCTCGACGACCAGAACGCCATGGTAACCGGTCTAGCGAGACGAGTCCAGAGTACCGCGCACAGGAGACATGCAGACAACTTACACGCAGCCGCAAACGCGCTCGCCGTCCCCACACCAGCACCCAGTTCCTTCGCCTCCGTCCACGGCTGTCCGCATCGGTCCAACCCATCCTCGATCCCTACCCAAACCAGCGCAGCGACACCCAATTTCACAGCGTTCGATCCGCCTTCCTGCAGTCCTGCAGCCATTCGTCGGTAATTTTTCGTTTTGTTATAGAAATACCATCCCTGGACCGTCGTAGGTGGCCTGTGTGCATTCTCTGCCAGGTACCGCAATGATGCGCGGCGGGAGCCCCGGACTGCACCGATCAGCGTACCCATGGTGGCAGCTGAAGCCGGGAGAATGAAATAACGCGAGTGTAGAATCGGCGTCACGTCGTATGACTTTGGATCTTCGTCATTCGTAGACATCCCTGGCAGCTGAACAAAGTCACGATTCAGGAAGGGCCGCGAGAGACGCCCGTGAGAGCATAGATATTGGCTTCACCCGACCCCAAGCGTACGCAACTCTACAAACGAGGTTCGTCTAAAGATGAGCCTTTACACCCGCTCTCTGCATGATGACCGCCTCTTTCTCGCTATGCTCCGCTGCGCGCCTGTGCAATTCTGGTGCCCGCCGCAGTTCCCTTTGACCAACTTGCTGGATGTGGACCTGGGCAAGTAAACTACATCAAGTTTGTGGGTCTCGAACGGGTGTTACACTCACTGCGTCTGGCCCCTACGGAGAAGGAGGCTTTCAGTCACGAACAACACCGAAGTGGATAAACACCCACGTCAGCTATCCGCAGTGTTCGCAACTGCGCATACATGCTTGCCAGCTCTTGATCTTGGCTCAGCCCTTCCGCTCCAAACGCTTGCATCGCGCGATCTACGACCTTGCACGCCATTGTGGGAACTACAAACTATGTGTTTCAGGACTAGGCGTTAGCGTCTCAGACTCCCATGCATCGGATGGGTGTACCTTGGCCATACCAATTTCTTTCGTTGCAGCTTTAGCCTTGTGCTTATCGATCTGCGACTCTTCTCGGCCCACGAATGATGCTACATTATTTGTTCGAGAACATACCTGAATAGCGGCACTGAGAACGAGCAATCGTGCCGCCTCGATCTCTGCTCTCGACTGGGCGACTTCAGCAATTACAGTACCTAAATGACCACCTCAGTCCAGCATCTTCCGCCAAGCAACCAACGTATTCACCGTGCTCATGGAGGAGTTTGCCGAACGTCTTGCGTGAAGGATCCGTCACCCGTTGAATCATCAAGTCGAGCGCTCTCGATGCTACGCCAACGGAGCGCATGCAATGATGGATGCGTCCCGGGCTGTCAAGATGGTTAGCAAAAGGCGCATAAAACACAAAACAGAGGGCACAAACCCAAGGCGTCCTTGAATGATCTAAAAGAATACATATCATCTCAGGAGCGCAAGACGTACGGCATACCTCGAATCCCCTACCCCAACCAAGTATCAAGTTGCTCAACGGAACTCTCACATCCTCGTAAATCACTTCGCAATGTCCTTCTGGTGCGTCGTCGTATCCGAAGACTTCCATTGGACGGACAACGCGGACGCCAGGGGCATCTGCAGGGACGATGACGACACTTTGTTGCTTGTATCCGTCCGGGTTTTCCGGGTCGCTTTTGCCCATCACAAGGTGTAGTTTTGTGCGGGGATCACCAGCACCCGATATCCACCTGAGAGCGAAAACCCAGAATAGCATGTGAGTGCTGGCAACGATGAAGTAAAAGAATCCGATGACCATTTATGACCGTTAATCACAATTTCATTGCCTTCCTGTCGGATGGATGTTTTGATGTTACGTGCGTCCGAGGATGCCACTGCAGGCCACGCGTCAGGACGACACATACATCACACAGAAGATGAAGGGCGTGCCGAATCGCTCTGTCATCGCGAACGCAGAGCGAATTTCCCCATTTAGGAGCGGCGTGAGCCATTCTCTCTGCTGCTCAGGAGACCCGTACCGAGCGAGGACCTCTGAAACACCTCAGTAAGCATCTTCGGAAATGAGGCGGGGCGATGTACCCATGTTGCCGGTATCTGGAGCGGCACAGTTGACTGCCTCAGACGCCACGTGTCCCCCTCGTCCAATTATCTCTGCCATGACAGCGTACTGTCGTTCGTGTCAACAACCGGTAGGCCCAGCGAGCCAACGACCACACCTCGAGATTCGAGAGCGGAACGCCATGTTGAGGATAATGCGCCTTGCTGAGGAAAAGGTTCCAAAGCCCGAGCTTGCGCGCCTTCGCCTTCAATTCCTCGACAATCGGTACAACAGTCCTCCAGCGTTGTTCTGGGTCTTTGGGAATCTGTGCGTGGTAAAGCTTGACGGAAGGGTACACTTCATCCTACCTGGCGCATGAGAAATTTATTGAGACACAAGGTATCCAATCATTATACCTGGAGGAAACCAACGAGTCTTGCTAGAGTCTCCTTTCCATATGGTGTGAACTTGTCTTCAATCTTCAAATTGTTAGCTTTGTTCTGAATAAATAATCGACGGACTGACAAAGCTCCAAGACGCTTTAGATGTAAGCTCGACGACTGGGTGGTTGACCATAGCTATCTGGATATGAGGTGGAGGATCGAGTGACTTTCCACCTGTTTCACGTCGGGGACTCCTGGCACTGCGGCATCGTCGGCTACTAACAACTTCCGGTGCCGGGTCGACCTCTGACACCATTTCAGGGATCTTACTTGCAAGGGTGACAAAGTAGGCTTATGCCGGATTGGCGGCATGGGATTGCAATGGACTACATACTGGCAAGCGACATTAATTTGTCCATAGACGAATGCTTGCCTTCATTAATTCGATTCGTGAGGAGCATACCAACCAGAAACGAGACTTGGAATAAAGCGTCAACGGAATGGGGGAGTATATCGCATGACACAACAAAAGGAGTGCCAAAATTAAGCGGGTTAGGTATGCTGCCTAGCGAGTAAAGCAACTGTACGGTATTGCTATTGCAGGTCAGAATGGTCGTCAGTGATGGATATGGATACAATGGTCACAAGTGAGAAGAAGAACCAAGGGAGGAATGCATATGCATATCGAGCTCAGAGGATACAGCAACGAGCAAGCGTGTTCTCACGGATGGGTTTACGCTGGAGATTGCCGTCCATCGGGAATGTCCAAAGGTGAATCCCCAAAGGTGAACGGAAGTTCAGGATCAATCCCAAATGTGCCAGCATCGAATGTCTGCCAAAAATCTTGGTCATTTGTCGTGTATCCATTGGAATTATAATTTCGAATGTAATCAAGCCCCAAGAACGGCAGTCCCGGGGCGGGGAACGAAGCGGTCGGTGGCGTGGTTGAAAGATGGGTATATCCAACATCCGAAGAGCTGTTATACCAGGCTGGATCCACGCTGGATGACGAATGCTCATATGTGGCATATGGCAGTGAGCCGGATTGCGAACCGGGAGCGTATGGGTCGACGGCACGATGTTCTCCTGAGCCGCCATCCCATTGGTGACCGCCAGTAGTGCTAAGAGGGCTATGATGCATCCCGTAATCGTGGGGCGAAGGGACATGCAGCGGCGAGAGAGGTGCGCCTGCATAGTTGTACGCGGACGCGCCGATAAGATGTGGACTTCCCTCCTGCTGCTGAGTCGTTTCCATCGTGGACATGGACGGGGAGGGCAGATTAACGGACGCCGGGGAGCTATGAGGGCTAGATTTTCCAATAGACTGTGGACTTGAAAAAACCCCAGGGTAGGCAGACAAGCTTGAAGGACCGATACATTCACTCTCGTCGTGGCCCCTCTTGCGAGAGGTCGAACGATTGCGCTGTGCTACAATCCACGATGGGTCAGCAATGATAAATGCCGGATGCGCATCCTCCTTACAATCGACACGGTATGGCGATGCAACAGGAGGTCGACGTGTAGAATTTGGGTCTCGTGAGCGGCTGATCTTCCTCGGTTTCATTTTGATCGGACGATTCATGGCGGACGACGAAGAAACAAGAGATCGCCTAGACTCCAATGCTGCGGGCGAGATGCTTTGAGCCATGGGAATTACCGGAGCATCGTGGCCGGTCTTCCTAATAGCCTCGTCTGCAGTGCTCGTCAACTCGGCAAGCAACTCCTTGCATTTACGAGCACCAGGCCAGTGACCTTCCCATGATTCTATGATCGGGAGACAACTTTTAGCTTCGTCCATTGCTGTAGCTGCAGTCTTCGTATCCGCGGAATGCATTGCAAACAAGAGGATGACGACGGCGGAGCTGAAGAGATGTTGAATGAAAAACGCAAGATGATGCGAGGTCGGCACGACATTGTTGATCGAAGGCGCAAGGCGAATGCATGAACGGGCAGATGAAACTGCCCTTGCGGTTGAGTTGGGTACGAGCGATTGATCGCGCTTGACCGGCAAGAAATTGCGATGCAGGGTGGTGCGCACTGAATAGTAATGGCTGCACAAGACAACGGTCATGGACATGTGTTTGTCACTTGTGCTTGGATTTCTGAAAGAGAGGGGAAGGTCATCGAACCACCTAGTGAGTTCCAGGTCAAGAGTCTCGACAGAGCGCTGTAATTCTAGCCTCTTCTCGGGTTCGAGTGTTTCTTTACAGCAGTCAATGGCGTACACTTGTCGTAGAATCCGCCCAGCGATCTGATAAAGGCTCACTAAAGCAATGGTGCCCGACATTAGAGACGGAGGCTTTTGTGAGAGCTGGACACCGGTGAAGTACTCGGGAAGCCATTCGTCGTCAACGTCCACCGGAGGTTCGACGTCGCAATCACCATCTTCCACGCCAAGCGGGCGACCAAGCGCAAGTGCCAACATGCGATCCAAACAGTACACGCTCCACCAGATTTTCCGCCGAGTTTCTTTCTCGATAGAGGACACAGATAATCGACGCGGTGAGCGCTGCGATTTCGTCAGTAGCGACCTGAGATCGAGTGGCCGAGACTTACATGCAACCCCAAGTCTTGCGCGCTGCGCACCGCCTGGCCCACGAGGAGCCAGGCCTGGGGTAGGCAGTTGATAGAACACAAAAATGAAGACATGAGAATCAAACTTTGGACGTGGAACACTTGAATTGATGCATGGCTGATGTAGTGCAGTATCAGGGCCCTGAGGAAATGCGAAACCATCAGTATTGACATGAAAGTGACCATGACCAGTGCAAGCCCACCTCTCATAGTAGACCATGCCCATCCCACCATCGTCCAGAAGGTCGCTCGTTAGACGTGGGTCATTGACCAGTCGAGCGGTGCAAGCGAAAACAGCAAAGACGATGGAAATGAATGGAGCCTCGACTTGGATGAATGCTGCATCGCTCCTCCTTCCCATAAGACGCTTGTATCTGACCATAAAAGAGGGCTTATCAAGAATAGGCATCAAGAAATGAAGGCGTTCAAAGTACGCGTCAACCTGATGCATGATCATAATTAGCAGTGGACGGTCTAAAGGATGTCTCATGTGCTTACCAACTTGTCACACAAGTCCTCATCGGGATATTCGACTTCGTCTGCGCTGGGAAGGGCCCGTATCTTCCCGAGAAATACCGATGCTGGGAAATAGAGTTTATTCGCGCTGGGTCCAGGTGCGCGTGGGTCCTCTTCCATCGGAGAAACACGATGGAGGGGGTTGGTCGTGATGGCACGGAAAGACTGGATCAGCGACATCGTGGAGGAACCACCGATCCAACGAAGATGACCGTGGTCGTCTAGAGCGAGCTGGCCGAAAGATTCGGAGACATCGTCTTCCATCTTGACGGAAGACTCGGATGAGGAGCTGTCCTCTGTGCGGGTGTCTGCGGCGGCTGCCTTTGATGAGATGGCCTGAAGAACTGCCGATGCCGGTGGTATCCCGCTTTCCACGGCGTTTCCGGTTGCAGAGGACGAGCTGGGTGCGGTGGGTGCAAGCTGCTCGAGGACAGGCGTTATTTGGGAGAACAGAGACTCCATGTGGAGCAGACGGGTTTCAAGTTCCTGGACATAGCTTGGGGAATGTGAGGGCACGTGAGCACGAGGGAGGGGTGTCGACCTACTGTCTGCTCAAGGCAGCCCTATCCTTTGTCTGGAGCCAAGTGCATTGTGATCCCGACGATTGACACTGGGCGCAAGTTGGTTCGCAGCCATCGCACTTGATTTTCTTGCGCCTGTGTACGGGGAGCGTGTTGGAGACCGGTGAGACAGAGGGCGGGGAGATGTGGCACGTACCTGCAGCTCTCGCAAGCCCGCCAGACTCTCCTTCGCTGGAGCTGGACTGGTTTTGAACCGACGTCTTGAGGGAGGGTTTCATCGTCTGTGCGCTTCTTCTTGGACTGGTGTGCCATGGAGTAAAAGTCCTGAGAGTAAAAGGTGCGTTGGGGACTCTGTAGTGGCCCTTGGGAATAAGGGAGATATCGTCGGCTTGTCGGGTCGGGCCGAATGTTGGGGAGGGGCCAAGTATGACTAATCCAATCCATCTGCACAGCCATCCAGGTCGGTCAGCGTTCGTCCTCGTTGCAGTACAGCCGGTGACCGGTGACCTACCGCAGCCAGCCAGCCAGTGTCCGTCGAGCGAGAGACGGGCGGAGGAGGCACACACACACGCAGTGTCACTCCGACCTCTGTTCTACCCTGTCTTTTTATAAGAACGTCTTCGGAAATGAACGTCATTATTCCTGTGACTGCAACTCGTTGGCACCACAGACGAATTCCGGTCGACCCTTTCACCCGAATCCGTTGAATGCACAGTACCTCGGCGATTTGCGGCTTCATAGCCACGAACCGAACACCCATAGGCCTCCACCTCGGCCAGCTCCAACCGAGCAGAGCCTCTTTAAATTGCCCGTTTGACCAATAATAATACCCTCGCCTTCCGCTCGCCCTCGGAATGTCAACCCTCGATTGGGCGGTGGTGCAGAAAGAACCCGTTCCTGTTCAGGTGATTGCTGCGCTTCGCATGCACTTCCGCGATGGAATTTCACCATTGACCTACCCCGGTTGTGGTCACATAACCATAACTTATTCAGCCTCCCCCATTATTAAGGAACGCCCTGTCTTATTCAATTCTGCCTTTTGTTCTCGTGCTGGAGCAAGTCATGCGGTAACCTATGGAAACTTTTTTTTTCTTTCATATCAGAACCGGAGAACATTCCCTTCCGGAGACAAATAATCCATGTTGACACGAATGTTCAATCCTGGCGCAGTGTTTGGACGTCAGCTGATCCACCGCACGTGCAAAACAATGGAAGCCGAGCCTACGATGGCGAAAACGGAAAGAATGACTGTTCACCATCACCTCTTGGGGCCAAAATGGTCAAATTCCTGCGTTCCTCTGGGAAAAAAATCGAGGTACTATCACGCCAACGACTCCTGATCGCCAGGGCTTCCATTTGGTGACCTAACTGTCGAGTTCGAGAGCCAACGAACTCGACTAGAACCTTCACTTCTTCCCCTCGTTCGAGGCCCTTTACTTACATCAAGCGACTCGTGGCCATTGACCCTCGAAAACAAGGGACTCGGTCAGTCATGCCAGTTCGGAATTTGTTCCACATAAAATAAAAGGTTTGCGCGCAAACCGTATCAGAAGCATCAGAATGACGAACGCCTTTTGCATAATTGGGAGGCATCCATTCTCCCTCCACACTTCTTTACGCCCTCCGCCAAGCGTTTGTCATACCGACCGTCATGCTGGTGATAGGAATCCTCGTTTCTATCCATCGTGTTGACGGCATATCCGTTTAAGCAAGCTCCCCGTTATTTTATGATAAAAACCCACCCTCTGCACGCGTTGACCCTGGGATGCCTCGTTGGCTTCGGTGAAGAACCGAAACTCAGTCTAACAAAACCGTTCGGGTTTTTGCAAGGCTGAAATTTACTTGTGGACCGGATGCGCTGGTGGGTCGAGGTTGTGCTTCGAGCTCTCAGGCCTGGCTTGAGCAGAGCTGCCTTGAAGGCCCCGAGAGGTGTCGAGGCAGCTACTCGTTGCTCCCACTTGACCTAAATGTGACGATGGTCTCGCATACAAGACTAGATCTTATTGATTCCTTGTTCTCTATCACAAACAAATCAAATCTAGAAGCATGCAGTCGCTACTTTTAGTCAAAAACCTTAAATCACTATCTTCCTCGTGATGGTAGTTTCCTCATACGTCCTGGTTACGGTGCGATGCGCGAGTTGTCTTGTGTGTATGGCATATTATACCCAGAGCGGAATCGTCACATGCTGTTGCCCTGCAGGAGTACATTGCACGCGAAGCACACGTTGCCCGCAGGCTCAAAGCTGGAACGAGATCAGCTTATTGGGCGAACGACAGCAAAGGAGACCATACATCAAACCGTAGAGTGACAATGTCTGATCGGCGTCGCGAGTGGTGTACGAACAGATACGGTTCAGATACATGCTCCGTTCAGGAATCTCGGAAGCGAAGGTCGTGCACGAGGTCTCGTCGTCAAAGGGCCAACAATGGCAACCTTGTGATCCATCACCATCGGTACCGTAAGTAAAATGATGCCCGTTCACGTATCTCGACCGTCACGCGGTACACGGAAGCATTGCAGGGCGCGAGACGGAAATCTAGATGGATGGTTTGGTTTAGTAGTACTACCAACCGTAGTCACGGTGGTGCGCAACGTTGTGTGTATCCCTGTTTGCGATCTCTGTGGCGCGGTGTGAGCCCACGCTCAAACTTTGGTTCATCGCTCGACAGGCAAGGTACTCGCAATGGCCGACATCGACGTGACACAACCAGCGCTGAGCGACGACCCCAATAGTATCATCGATGATGGCGAGGAAGCCGAGTCAAAGGTATGCCAGCTCTCTCCGTCACGTCTCCAGAGTCCCCAAGACCCTCGCAGGAAATCCAGCTCATGAAACAGCGTGTGGAGGAGATGGAAAGGGAGGCAAAAAAGCTGCGTGAACTGCAAGCTGCAGCAGAGTCACAGAGTGCCGCGGGCGGTGCTGCAACAAACCAGGGCGTTCCAATGGAAACTGAAGAAGAAAGGACGGTTGCGGACAGTCGAAGTGTTTTTGTTGGGAATGTGGGTTTCGTCACCATCTGGCGTCTCTGTTCCCTTCTTCACGCAGATGGCCGTCATCAGGTCGACTATGGTGCAACCCCAGAAGAGATTCAGGGACATTTCCAAGCATGTGGAACCATCAATCGAGTGACTATCCTCTGCGACAAATTCACGGGTCACCCTAAAGGGTGCGTGTCCTCTTTTTTGGGGGTTTGATGACTATTTGGCAAACAACGTCCGCTCCAGGTTCGCTTATGTCGAATTCGCCGAGTCGGACTTCATAGATGCTGCTTTGGCAATGGACAATTCGTTGTTCCGCGGACGACTAATAAAAGTAAGCACCCGCCTATGGTCTCGAACATGTAAAATGTAAAACAAACGCGGTCAGGTGACGACCAAACGAACTAACATCCCTGGCTTCAACCGAGGTCGGGGTCGGGGTGCATATAGGGGTGGATACCGAGGTGGATATCGGGGCGGCAGCTACGGCTACAGCCCCTATCGTGCCCGCGGGAGGTGCGTCGTCTCCAGCTGCGATGCGGATGACTCTTACCTGGATGTTATTCAGAGGACGTGGACGCGGGTACTAGCTGATTCAAAAATGGACAACAACGAGGCAACACGCCACGTTCGACCCTACTATATTGTTGCATCTCCTGTGTTGCCGTGCAGCCATATGTTTTGAGACCGTCTCTGCTGTTGTGTAATCCTTGCTTCATATGAATCTTAAAAAGACGTACATAATGAAAAAGCTATCCGAGTTTGGCAAGTCGACCCGGCTCTGACACTCACACCGTGACAATCATCATGGCCTCTCGAGCGTACAGACCCCTGGCAAGGCTACTCTCTTCCCCCGCAGCACCCGCTAGCTATCCGTTTTCTAAAGTCGCCATCCTGCCTCCCCCTCTCCCAATCATCTCAGGCCAGCATGAAGCTCTCCGGAAAGGCAAAGGCCTCATGACTTTTCTGCGCCAAGGTCTGCCGGAACCTAAAAAACGCGAGTGGTTCGCGACCCTCTTCTCTCGGAGGCATCCCGAGCGACTCACTCCGGGCTCTGTGCTCACCGTCACCACCGAACACGCCCCGGGTGTTTTCTCCGGAGTGCTCATATCAGTCAGGAGACGAGGGCTAGACACGTCGTTCGTTCTGCGCAACGTCGTCCAGCGAACTGGCGTCGAGATGCAATTCTTTGTCAACTCTCCTCATTTGAAGGACATCAAGGTCAGACAGAGGGCGGGTGAACGGAGAGGAACCAAGCAGCGGAGAGCGAAGCTGTTCTTCCTTCGGGATGCACCAGACAAGATGACAGACATTTCGTCGGGAATGGGGAGGTCGTGAGCGTGTACGTCCCAGAGGTGCTTGGATAGCCGTATATTCTGTCACAGCTCCGCCAATGCTCAGGCCTGTCTGCGGTGCAGGTCAGAATAGAGTTATTAGGATAGTTGTCGAATTGTACTGCCATCGTTTGGACACCGCCGATGCCAAAAAGGGACGGATATGCATGTCGGCCTTGCAGCCTATCCACCACAGCAAACGTCCGTCGCCATAGTCATGCCTCGAAAAAATTATTCCCTTCGCAACATCACCCTGTCCCCAAAGCGCTCGTCCTCGCCTGGCCCATCATCGCCCACTTTCTCAGACACAACCCACGCCTCGGCCATTAACTTTGGCGTCGATGGCCCGGAGAAGATCATCACTCGGACGAACCTCAAGGCGAGCCTCCAGGCTTACGACGAGGTATGCATGCAGCGCTGCTACCCCACAGCGGGTGTTCTGACGCACCAGCCTCAGCTTATGAGCTGCAGCGCGAATTACCGCGCGGCACTGCTCCACATGTCCAAAGCTACCGCAGCATTTGCAGATTCTCTGGAGAAGTGTTCGGGGTGCGTCGACCGTCCCCGTGGTCCGAGGAAAAAACGAACCTGATCATGCTGCAGTTTGAAAGGCCCGTCGTACGAAGCAGGGACCAGGCTTCAAGCAGCTTCGGGGCTACACCACCTCATCGGCAATCACTGGCACGTATTGGTCCGTCATGTTCTTTGTGGTCCTCCATCAGCACTTCCGACCTTGTTATTAGGCTGAATCTCTCGACAAGAGCTTCGAGAGACCCTTGCGTCAGCACCTGGATACTTACAAAACAATAGTACACGTATGTCGTTTTTGTTCGGCCATCCGATGGACTCTCATTAATTTCCACAGGAACGCTCTACTTCATATGAGAAAGCACTCCGAGAAAAGAGTGAAATCATCCGTCAGACAGAAGCGAGCAACATGAACAGGAAGCAGAGGAGTACGTTCCCTTCCATAGCTCGAGAGTTCTGCTGATGCCTTCCAGACCTCCAAAGCTTCCGAGAAGCGCTGTCCGTTTTACAGCGACAGGTGGATGAACTCGATGACCTAAAGGCGCAGCATTACCGTGAAATTATGGAGCACGAGGAAGAGGTCTGGAATGTAGTGCAAGCGAAAGTATGTTCGTGAGCGCGAACTGTGTCTTCTTCTGACCCGTTCTGTCAGGTTTGTGTTGCAGTGCGCTCCACCATGGACGTATTCGATAGGTTTACTGCGAAAGCGTACGTACACGATGCGCCGTCTGATGTTGTGAATGGCTTTGTATCTCAGTCTTGCAACCTCCCAGGTCCGACCCTATTTTGGAACCCATGCTCCAATCCGTTCCGGATCCATTTGACTCGTACGGACCACCCCAGGCGGAAGACCAGATATTCACCATTCTGCCCCCGCTCGCCGTCATTGCCAACGCACCATCTCCCTCTCCGAGTCCGCTGGCGAATACACCGCCCTCCAGTTGTTCACCACCCGACGTCGTCAATCACTCGTGGGCGCCTACCGGCAACATTTTTTCTAATTCGTCTTCGGAATGGAGTGACGTTTCATCGACCTCTACTATCCCTCCACGGTCGATGTCACCCTCGGCGACCATGAAGCGTCGCCTATCCCATCCTCCTTCGACGAGTCATCATCCGCTCAAGTCAGATTCGAAGCTCCGCAGTGTTCTGGCAGTTGTCAATGAATCCCATGTCGTGCACGCGATAGACAACGCGGAGATGAGTAGGTCGGAAGTCAGGTCTGCATCACCCTCCGATGTGAACGGCGACGGGCTGCCACCCTCAGAACCGGAAGAGTGGGATGCTTACGGGTACGGTGAAACACCGAATACGAATACAATCCGGGGGGATGAAACGCCACGTCGACCAACTGCATTGGTCGCCACTTTACATACCTCATCGTATGACCAAACAATTGTGCCTAGCCTCGCTCCCGACGCTCGGTCAGATCACACGATACAGTTGGATTCTGGTCAACAAGAATCGACTTGAACCTCGCATGTTTTCCTTGGATTATTACATGACGCGTGAGACAATCTGATATGGATATGATACTATGGTGGTAGAGAGAAACAGGAAGAAACTGTAAACTTTTGTACCAACGTGTGTATACGTCGGGTGCATCCGACACGCGATAATCCTGTGTGTGTGCAACAGACCCTATATTTTCGTGAGTAAGTTGCCCTGCTTTCCGTCATTGATTGTTGGGGATACTGTGTGTCGAAACGACCCACGCTACCCGGGCGTGGAGATGGGATCGGTCTCATGGGCCGCTGCCACCCACACCGAACCTGGGCCTCCTTGCGTTCTACAGTCCATGATTCTATTGGCTGGTATTCGTCTACATCGCACAGTCCACGCTCAAGATCTGAATCTGCCCCACGAGTTGTCAAATCGCTCGTCGACAGCAACAATGATGCCAGCAAGGTTTCTGCCTAGGCCCGGAGTCGTCCCCCTTGGCCTGTGCTGCGCACGGTTTACGTATGTATACCTTGAATGCCGTATTGGGACAAGACGTCCTTGGCGACGGTCGCTGGACTCTTGAAGAGTGGGTCAGTGCCAACGCTGGTTTTCGGAAAGGCGATCACATCTCGGATCGACTGCGTTTTGCAAAGAATGGACATCAGTCGATCGAACCCTGAACGAGGTGCGCGTTAACGTGCTCGATTCAATTCCCGATGGCGTGTACACCTACCGAGCGCGATTCCACCATGTGGAGGAGCGCCACACTCGAGAGCTTGCAGTAGGTGGTCAAAGGTGGCATTCTCTGATTCGTCAAGCTAAATACGGGGCTTGCAGTCACGCGAGGGACACCAACTGGACGACCGCGCCTTACCTGAAGGACATTAGAAAATATATACTGCTGCATGGCAGCGTCGTGCACCCTGACAGAGCCTCCTCCGATTTCGGTACCATTCAGGACGAGATCGTAGTGCTGTCCTCGAACCTGGAGAACCAGGAATCGATTCAGGAATTGTAGGTTTCAGATGCGAATGGTGCGCAAACCTGGTCGATGCGGCCATCGTACATGGCCTCGATGTCTTGCCACATGGGGGCAGTGAACGGATGGTGGGTGCTAGTCCATCGGCCGCGCGCCAAAAAGTCCTTGTCCGGATCTGACCTTGTGAAGAGGGGGAACTCGGTCACCCACAAAAAGTGTGGGCAAGGAGGGGGAACATAGTCTCCTGGGTCAAGATGAAGCAACGACGATACGACAGAGATGACGTCAAACACACCGAGGTTCTGCGCTGATTCTGAGAGTCGCGTGCGTATCCGGCCCAAGGGCGTGAATCCACCCTATGCAGATGAGAAGAGGAACAGGCCGCGGAAATCAACGCCTACCTTGGGAACTGCATGACGCTGGGACAGATACAAGGTGTCACCCACGTTGATTCTCAACGCGTTGTTCAGGGTGACATGGTGCTCAGGGCCGAGCGTGGGGGAAATGAGTTGGCAAGACCAAGACAGCAAGTTACTAGCAGTCAGCACGATGCGGGTCTGTGGTAGCGCATGAACGACGACTTTGGTAATCTCGCTTCGGGACGTACGACGGTGGGTTCGTCGGCCAGCTGACATTGTTCGCTCGCACGAACAAAAGGAAGGTTCTCAGGGTGTCGGATGGCCATCGTCTCGAGAATGTGACCAAGACCAGCCAGTGATGACTGATGGTGATGAGGCAGGAGAGATGTGATGTTCTCGACCTTGGATTGAGATGTTGAGCATGATGGTGAAGAGAGGTGGAGGAGAGTACCTCTATGGGAACGCGAGTGTCGGGTTTATCTGATCCATACTAGGGACGGGGATGACGAAGAGGGCGCGAATGGGTGGAGAAAACTCACGCGTGCCATCGCTTGGGCATAGGTGATGACTTTGAACGAGCTTGGGAGGCGGACGCCATGTACCTGGTGCCAAATTTTTCCAATGAGAGACTCGATTACGGCGCGGACCTCATGACCGCCTATTTGCCAAGGATCGTGGTGGTTGTGGGAGTCGGGGGGAGGACCCCAGGATACGTAGGCCATTTCGAGATCGATTTGGGTAAATTCTGGCTGTCTGTCTTTGCGGCCGTCCTCGTCGCGGAAACATCTGGCGAACTGAAAATATTTGTCAACGGCGCCAGAGCAGATGAGGAGTTGCTTCGGTTGCTGGGGTGACTGTGGGAGAGAATAGAAGAGAGGGGAGCCGCGTTGTGAGAGCCTGGAGGGGACGAGGAACTCTCTAGCACCCTCTGGAGAGGATTTCAGCAAGAGGGGTGTTTCGACCTCAAGGAAGCC
>JBBPJX010000212.1:0-21888 GCA_038088955.1 Neotropicomus parvogracilis
CGAAATGGATGTCTCCTGGCCGGATGATGCCGTTCACAAGCGTCTTACTTATCAACGCAGCCAAGCGTACGACGAGAAGTTAGAGAAGAGGCGTCGCGATGGTCCGATATCGACCGCTGGTTGGGATGAAGAGATAGAGAAAGCATATGGGAGGCTGCAAGATCCGGAGAGAGGGGAAGCAAACTCGAAACTCAGGGTGAGGCGAACCAATCCGCCATGCGCTTCGGGGCCTTCAAGTGCTGTAACTAATAATTCGACACCCTCCCGCTGGAACAAAAGAGCGTCTCCGACACTGATTGCTTCTTCGCGTGATCAGTCCATCCCATCTGCACCTCCGTCTAAACGGGGCCGCGCTCTACGACGAATTAGTAGTACCCCAACTTCTTCTCCTAGGTCAGCTACGACAGTGTTTCCAGTCTTTTCGCGGAAAGGGAAGCTGCCAGTGTTGTCCCCCAGTTCGGCTGGTTCCTCTATGGGGCTTGATGTTCCGCACAGTACGCTCCCAGCGGTTATCGTCTCCCAACCAACACTGTAAGCTCGTCCGCCGTGTGTGTGGCATTTAACTTGACTTCACGTGTCAGGCGAGGGCGCGTCTCATCAGCATGGAATAAAGCAGCACGAGAAGCGATGGCTGCGATGGTCCGCATATCCCCTGGGATCCCTGACGAGAACTTCCCGCGTAACCTCCGGAAGTTTAAATACATGGAGAAAGGTTATGTTTTCCGGTATGTCACCCCTTTCCAGTGTGGCGTATTCACCTCTATCACGCAGCGACGATGCACTGAAAAAGTCCTTCAATGCGACCCGTGGTGTCTTTACTACCTGTGAATGTATGACGTGCTCGGACTCGAGTTGCTCTTGCCGGGACTTGTCCGAAATCTATGACCTGAGAGGCAAGACGAACATTTCTGCCTACTCTGAGGCAATTCCTTTTTGGTTTCCATTGGAATTACTACTGAAATAATGATCCAGGGCTTATTCACCTTTGAAATCCCGCGAGGCGTGGAAGTCATCGAATGCAACAAGGTTTGGCTCGAACTTCTACTTTTTGCTTTATATTTCAACGATTGCCAGTATTGCGGGTGCAGCGGTGATTGCGGAAATCGCGTCGTCCAACTTCCCCGGAACATCGGCATGGAGATTTTCGACACGAAGCGATGTGGGTGGGGTGTGCGCGCTCTGGATGACATTCCCCGGGGCAGGGTTCTTGGCACGTATACAGGGTAACATGACGTTTTGATGCAGTGAACTGTGGCTAATACCACTTTCGTCACTGCAGAACGCTGATGTGAGTACATCACATGGGGATATACACTCGAGCGGCGACTGAGTGATTCCAGTCGAAGGGATGAAGTAGATGACTTGCCTGAGGAACACCAGGGATACTTGTTTGACCTCGACAGCACTGAGGTTAGAAACTCGGACAACTTGGGTGAAAAATACACTGTAGACTCATATGAATGCGGTAAGCATCCCGTGATGATTCTGGATGCCGGTACGAGCTGACGATTGTAAAAGGTAACTGGACGAGGTTTGTCAAGTAGGTCATTAGCCCGCGTATCTTCGTATCATGTTGAATTGTCCCTCATAGCCATTCATGCAACCCCAACATGGGAGTCTATTGTGTTGTGTATGATACAATCCCATACGCAAGTCAATCCTTTGCGACAAGTTACGTTTACTGATACTTGTTGTAGATGAACATGCCATACGTAGCATTCGTGGCCTCCACCGACATCCTGGCTGGCACAGAACTGACAATTGACTATTACCCTTACGCGGAAACGGACAAGGGGAAACGGGTGGCAAGTGGAGATTGTAGGTGTGATTCGGACATGTGCCGGGGGTGGTTTAGACCGTGAACAGAAAAGAGTCGTAATGCGTTTGCTTGTGTGAATGGTCGGACGACCAATAACAGTGGCTTTGATTGGCTTCGGGCTCCGGGTTCAGCTAGGCCCGGATACTACTTATACGTGCATTTTCGCCAGCCTGCTCACAAGGTCAAAGCGAACAACAAATCCCTCTGAGCTGGAATGCCCCCAGTGTGAATATACACCACACCGATATCCTCACCGGCTCGCAGGCTTAAATTCACTCTCGAACAACATTACACTCCGTGACGATGTTCCTTGTCGATTCCTTCAGCGAGCTCCTCGGATACCTATCGATAGGCTGTTGGCTGGGTGCACAATTTCCGTGAGTCCATAACTGCGCCATAAAACGCTATTTTGACAGCCAGTTTCCAAGGCAAATTCTGGAGAACATGAAGCAACAATCTTGCGAAGGTCTCGCGCTGCCTTTCTTGTTCAACTGGATGCTCGGTACGCTATAATTGCGCCCCGCTGCTGGCGTTTCACGTCCAGCGTTGACTTGACCTCGCAGGCGACGCTTCCAATCTGATTGGATGCATCCTTACCCATCAGTTGCCCTTTCAGGTGAGCGTAGTCCTCTCTGATGCTCCCTATCGACTGTCATCGTCCAGATAGACCTATCTTGCAACATATTTCTGCTTTGTGGATTGCTGTATACTGTGCCAATACTTTTACTATGGTGGCGCTCCTCGAACTCCACCCGTCGCCTACCCGCATACTCGCTCCCGTACTACATCCGCTGCTCGGCGACCATCTATCGACGCATCTCATTACCGCACCTTGTCCGCTGCGGCAGGCAACATCACAGTAGCAGCAGCCCTCGCTGCCCATCCAGACACCTACCCGGAACATCGCCGTCCAAAGAAACACGATGATTTCTTGGCCGATGAGCACACCGTTACCCCACACTTATCCGAAGAACCCCAGGATGAGCTTGGCGACGATGTACCCTCTGCTCTATCAGGAAGCTTTTATTCTGAGAGCGGACGGAGAAAGAGAGTGTCGTGGAGTCGGGAGAGGCAAGAGCTTCCTGGCAGCTCTTCGAGACCACTTGTGGTACCAGCGACACTCCGTCACACGTCTACTGTCACGGCTGCACTACTCGCGAGAGGGAGACCGCCACGACGCGAAGCAGAAGAACAGGCAGAAGAACCACCCGTGGAGCATGTGGTTGAAACAGAGAGAAGGAACACCTCCAGGGCCAGTCGGAGGAGTGCCGGAATGGTTCTCCTGGGAGTGGGCGCGCTCTTTGGCATTGGAAAATATACGGGCGGTACACAACCAATCTTTGGAAGAGGAATGAGGACAGGGGCAGTACTTGTGCCGACCTCTAATCTGGATCTCCTGCCAGTAGTTGGTTCGCCTGTCGTTGAAAACCCCCCTGCGCGCCTTACGGACACGCCCCGATTCTCTTTCGACGTGGAGCTACCCTCACTTTCGAACGACAGTTGGTTCGAACAGCAACGACAATCCGACACGACTTACGAGCGCATCGTGGGTCGAATATTTGCTTGGTTATGTGCTACTCTCTATCTGACGTCACGACTACCGCAAATATGGAAGAATGTGAGTCGTACATGCACTGCAACGCCATTCGCTGTGGTATTGACGGTGGCTCTAGTACGTGAGGAAGTCGGTTGAGGTACAACTAAACACTTCCACTCCGCAGGAGGGTGACTGACTTTGATTCATCTAATGACAGGGTCTCTCGATGTATCTTTTCGTCTTTGCTTTTCTCGGCAACTTCTTTTACGTGCTATCAATCGTCACGTCTTCCCAAGCTCGTCTCCCACCACCAGCATCAACTGATTTTTTTCGCGAGAGCCTCCCGTGCGTTATTCCTGCTCGACTCGACCGCTACCTTTTATCATATTCATTTCCCACTGAGCAGGTATCTACTTGGCAGCGGTGGGACCTTTGTTTTTGATATCACCATCGTGTCCCAGTCTTTCATATACAAGGGCAGACACCCTCGCAGGAGTTATATTCGGAGTCGAGGGAACTCTCTTGTGCGAAGTGCGGCACTCGCGGAAGAGACGGCCGGGTTACTGCGGGGAGATGCGCTTGCGGCAGCACGAGCTCAGTCGGACTGGACACACGTAGACAGTGTTGGCGTGCCACGTTCGCAGAGCCGGAGTTGAGGCGGGCGGTCTTACGCGGGTTCTCGGAGGTGTGGTGGACTGGTACGAATAGCTATAATGCTATGTGGATCGGAGGCTCGAATAAATGTACCATGGGAGACTCGGAGCACGTGCCGCCGCGTACCGTCCACCGAGCCTGTCCGTGGCTCGTCCTTGTCCTCGTCCAGGTTATTGACTAGACGATGCCCAACAAGGGAAGACAACTTGGCCATGGAAGCGCGGACGCCGTGAGCAATCAAAGACTCGCCGAGTCACATCCAGACCATCTCGTACGGCCCTTCATTCTCTCCAGTGGCTTCGATTGATCACCGGACTCGCAGCGAAGTCTTGTTCTCAACTACCTATGTCACAATTGTTATGTCAAGACCGCACAAGCGTTTGCGAAAGACAGCGCTGTTCGACATCTTGACAAGGACGGTGACGAGATCCAGGACCGAACGACTCTGCAGGTGGGAGACAGGTTGGCCACCGCCGGGTCGTCGACAGACCTAAGCGAGGAGATGGTCCGGAATATCTTCCTACGACAGCGTACGTCCTCCGTCTCGAATGCGCACGTTCATTCTTGAATAACACCCTGTCTCCCAAGACATCCAGTCCGAGATCCTCTCGGGAAACGTCAAGGAGGCGATCGTCCTCCTCAACCGGTATTTTCCTATGGTCCTCGCAGAGGACAATGACGACAACCAGATGGAGGTGACGGACGAGAACGCGAATCCATCGCGGTTTGAGTACATTGCAGAGACCATGAACCCGACTCATCTGTCACTCAACCTCCGCATCCTGGCATTCATCGAAGCGTGTCGTACGGTTCCTCTCATCTACACTCCTCCGACTCGGGGCATCGAGAGTCCTGTGGACATGGACGTTACAATGGCTACGGCCTCGCCTATAAAGCGCGACCCAAAGGACGAGGAAATCTATCAAGCAGAACTGTTGATTTGTGTGCAGAAGCTATATGCGACCGTCAACGCCCTCCGAAAGTCAGAGGATCGTGCCATCTATATCAAGGAACTCTCCAACGTCGGGGGACTCCTTGCGTATACTGTCCCTGAGAAGAGTCCCATGGCAAAGTATTTGCACCAAGAGAGACGCGATAGAGTAGCGGAGCAGATAAATAGTGCAATCTTACGTTCGTTGTTTCACCTTTTTCGTGCGTGTTGATGCTCTCTGAACGACTGATGTCGGCAGATCACACCGGTATGCCGTCGATCTCGTATCTAGAACTCGCAGTCCGATATACGCATTGTCTGTGGGCAATGTTACATGAGTTGCGAGTCAAGGTCCCTGCCGCTCGCCGACTGGGCGGGGTTTCTCTTCCCCTGAGCACCAGCTTACAGGGGAATGGCGAATCTGAGAAAGAGCTCTCTCACGAGGCGAGCTTTCTCCGTGTTTTTTTGGTTTTTCCCTGACATGAGCATATGCTAGGCCCGACCCTTTGACTTGCAACACTTCCTGAGCACAAGGACATGATTTCGTCCCTCAGTTTTTCTCTTGGCATGTTGGCTCTCGCCATTCCATAATAGATCATTGTCCTGTCTCATAACCGCATATTAGCATCATTCAAGTCGCACATCTTTGTATGTGGATATTAGTGTTTCATTACATTACTCATGTTCTAAAAGCAAACAAGTCAAATGTCATGTTTTCAGGTTGTCTGGAGTTCCGCTGTCCGGAATACATTCAACTACTTTCCGTCTTTCTTCCGGGCTACGTTACGATCAGGAGTCCCGTAGATTCCGGTACCTCCACGAGCCATGGCCGCAGATATTCTCTGGGAGATCCAAGTGCGACCAAGCGCGTGTTCCAGTGATCCACGCGTATCACGATTTCATCCCAACGATAGTATCCAACCACGCGGGAGATTGCGGCTCGAGGCAAACTCCACGATCAACCAGCCGCGTAGCTTCCCTCGTTGAACCCGGGTCATTCCGTCGTGTTACTGATTTGCTTGGCCACGGAACTGCCAGGTGCAGTTCAGATTACACCCGTCGCCGCATTCGTGAAGGCCTTCCTCTACACGACTCCCGGCTGTTCCACCAGCCCTTTTCAAATCTACTCTGATCCGGGTCGTCCTCGTCGATCCGCCTCAGGTAGCCTTTCGAGGACTCCTGAAGCTCGTCTCGAAGAATTCCCGTTGTGAACGAGTTCATTGGCGGTCGGTGCCCACAGCACTTGTCCAACTCAACACAACAAAGCGCCACAGATGCGGCTGCGGGCACATATGAAAGAGCTGCTGTCAAACTTGCCCTGTCGCCCTTAATCACGGAGCAAACTATTGGATGACCCTGACGTCCTCCCATCGCCCTCTGTTCAGCTCCAACAGTACCTTTGGAGTGACGAGACACTCTCTCAGCCCGACCACCTCTAGTCTTCGCAACTTGCCCCATTCAACCTCTTCCAGCACCGGCGTCCCTCCGTCAGCCGCCCGAGAGGCGGACAACCATGTATTGTAGGACAAGTCCAGGAACACGACAAGTGGACAGATCGCGGGCAACCGCTGGAGCGAAACCCGATGGGGTATGTTGATGAGTGCGAGATGTGTGATCGTTGGCAGGAACGCTAGCATCGTTGCAGTGCTCAGGGGGCTCGAGAGGATCCCGAGGGAACGGAGTCCGACGGACTCGTTGTCCTGGATGGGCACAGCATCCCACGATCCACCTGATGGGCTGTCCGTGCGATCAAACTCGCTGGCATAGACATGATGATGGTGGCTATGGTCGTGTTTCCGGAACGAGCTCCCACGTAGGGTATTGTGCGGTCCGACGACGATGAGTTCAGTATCGACGTGTGTGGTCCCTTCACAGAGCACGTCGAGCTCTATCTGGGATAGTGGAGCGTGAATCGCTGTATAGCGAAGAAGGGCACGGCGGAGGTGAAGTGGGATGTAAAGCACGACGTTGGCAAGGTCTGACCCTGGCCATGTAGATAGGACGAGCTGGAGACAGAGGAGAGTCAATCGTGGAATTGGGCTAGGATCAGGATAGATCGGATGAGAATGGGCACTCCCCGATGAGGATGAAAAGAAGGGCAAGAACGCATTCTCCCGCCATGCAGCTGTGTTGGTGATGTCCGCACTACCTTTCACTTCTCCGGGCGAGGAGGATGTACGTGATCGCCAACTTCTAGGAGGGCTGGGGCCGGGGGGTCGGGAGGAACTAGCGGCTGGCGTTGGTGAGGGGTAGATGAGGCTGATAGGTAATGTCGGGTGGTTATGGGCAAAAGACGAGAGTGAGCTAGTAGACGCGGGGTTTCCCTGCACGTTGCGTGCGTGTCTGAAGTGCTCGCCTCTGTGGAAGTGGGCTCTCTGGGACACAAACAACAGCGAAAGAAATCTGACCTGAGATTCCGCAAGATGTTATTGACCTGCTTCACCGGGGCAACGTCCTCTCCAACTGTCTTTCGTGGAGTCATGAGAAATTTGCGCTATGGCTCGGGATCAGGAGCTTTGCATCTCAATGGCATTCGCACTATCAACGAGTCAGTCTGCAAGTGGATAGGATGTGGTGTGAATGAGCAATGTACCGTGGTCAGTGATCTATCGCTTGACCAACATCAGTGTTAGAGGTGAGAACAAACGTGCTCATTTTCGACATAACTTGGACATTGACACGGCGAGACAATTGCAAGTGGGTGTAGGTTACCCTCAAACTCCAGCTACATAACAGGACTTCCCAATCCCTACTCTCCTTTAACGACAAGGCCAGTGACATGCTCAATTCATTTGCCGGATGAGTTTGTTGATGTTGGACTCTCGATCACCAAAGTCACCGCCCTGAACGAAGTGCTTGAATTTGCGTGTCCTCCAGCCACCGGTAGGGTTGGAGAGCTTGAAAGGCCAAAGGAAGTTGGATGCCTACCGGAAATCGAAATGAAAAAAAAAAGTTGTCCCCAGTCGTCAATCCACTGACCTGCTTGAAGTTTGGCCCAGCGGTGGCGATTTCGTGCACAAGATCTTCCATACAGAGAATGTCGTACTTGCCAAGCTTCTCCTCGATGACGGCGTTGTTAGCGAGGGGAATGCGTTGTTTATTGACTTTGCCATATCCACGCTTGTAGATCAACTCCCGGATTGATTTAAGGTTGGGCTCCCTAGAATTTCCGTCAACAACAGGACGATGGGATTGGAGTAGGATAACTTACCCGTATGCGACGTAAGGTTCAACCAACCGGAGCATCTGTTGCGTAGCTCTGGTCACCTTGACGAACACGCCATTGTTTATTTGGAGGAGACGAAGCAGTTGAAGGATCTTGCGGGGTTTCGGCGCGATCTCGTTGATGCCACGGATTCGGATGACAAAGTAGACTTTGGGTTCGGCGGGGACATAGAAGTCGCCAGATGCACGTGCTACCCTCTTGAGCCTGATTTCCTCCCGCTCCCTTGCGAGGTACTCCTTCACGTATGACTCGGCCCGCTTGAAGATGACTTTGCGTTTTGCGTGTGCTGCCTGTGCTAAGTGTTAGGTCGATGGTATACGTGTGCAGTCAAGACACCAAGGTGAGAAATGTCAGTCCCGAAAGATGGTTGATTTATGGCAACAACGTAGGATAAACCACTAGCCATGATTTGTAGAATGATATACATCATGAAAAGAGAGAAGGGCAGTGTCTTCATGAGACTTGGACGCACCTTACGGGCAGCGGCAGCGGCAACAAGGCGCTCTTCTCGAGCTTTTTCATTTTGCTTGCGCTTTTTGAGAAGGGTCTCCGGAACTTCGATGTCCTGCGATAGGTATTAGGGTTCAGATCAACTCGGCGAGAATTGAGTTCGCACTGACCGTGACCGAGGGGACGCTTGGATGTAATTGTCAACCCGATGTGGTCGATGCAAAAGTTTTGTACTCACGTTGTTGAGGGAGCCATTGGGAATCTCGAGGATGGTTCGTGCAGTGATGCCAGTGCGGTGGCTGGAAACTATACATTCATTAGCTCATGATTTCCCACGGAAAGGCTTCATTCCCGTTTCGGATATGATTGGGTGCCAAGACTACTGTATTGGGGCATCTTAGTCAACGCTCGGGAAATGTTCATGGTGGACCTTTGTCGCAGGGTAACCTTCATACAAAGTAGGCTCAGAAAAGTGATGATTGGTCAGAGATGACCCTGGTTTTAACTAGTCCAGAAATTACAGAATAGTGCGCGAATACCCGGGCTCTGTGACATGTGACAGCCCCATTGTTTGTCTCCGCTCGTATACCAGCTCGCAAGTCGGTTGGGACGGACCACGACATGGCTCGACACTCCCTCGCTGTCGAGCGCGAGGATTCGAGTCGTCGCCTGTGTTGTTACATAAACCCGGTGTTTCTGCGCTGTGTGATACCACACAGCCCTTTGAATTTGCACCGCGCACGGTCTTGATGGCTTGCCGTACGTCCGTGGCAAATCTCAGGAACGAGGATCCTGTTGGTCTCACATAATACACAAGAGTCGTCAGCGTCTAAATTCCTAGACTTTTCTCACCTCCTCCACTATGTCGCCAAGCAGAACCCTCCGCTGGCCGTTGCTTGGAATCCTCGCCGCTGGGTTACTTTCTGTGGGTCCTCGAGAAATTCTCGCCCAATCTTCGACTGCAGAATGTGTACCTGGGTTCGACTGGGTACGTCGTTCCACTTCTAGCTCGGTGTTTCACTCTCAAACTATCTCGATCACAAGATGAGCAACACCATCGGTCAGAATCCCTGTCTCATGGGGGCGTATCTGCAAGGCGCATGCAATGGTGGCCGTACGCTGATTTCTTGTCATGTCATGACCTTCTTCACGGTCCTGATGTTCAACAAGAATTTACCGTAAATCCTCTTCCACCCGACACTCACTATACTGGTCCCTACGTGGATGAGCAAAATCCTTGTCAATGCAGTTCTGTCACATACAACGCCATAAGCGCCTGTGGGGTCTGCCAGAACCGCACAATTATCACGTAACGTGATTTCCCGCGAAAACCATTGCACGTCCTTACTTTCCACCGCCAGTTGGAGCTCATGGAACTTCAACTGCTCTACTATATATCCTGGAATGTACGCTGTCGTATACTGTGCAGCTTCCGTAGAGTTATATTTTAAATAGCTTCACACCTGGAGTTCCAGATGGTACCGCGGTTCCTCAATGGGCGTTTCAAGACGTGACGGTACGCACGACATACATTCACCATCTGCTCGTGATGTGTTGAGGCTTCTTTCCAGACGAGCGACACGTTTAACGTAACGCTCGCTCAGGCTGTTGGCGGTAGGTTACCGTTTTGATAGCCGCCCCACGTAGCCCTTATCAGGTCGTTCAGATAATCCCGAGTCGACCGCAACTCACGTCCAATCCACTGGTTCTTTTATCACAACGGCAACCTCCGCCTCGGCGTCACTTACTGACTCGTCAACAGCTTCAAGCTCGAGCTCAAGCACAAGCACAGGTTCGAGTAGCAGTTCACACACGGGGGCGATCGCCGGGGGTGTTGTTGGCGGTGTCTTCGGAGCTGCCCTGATCACGGGAACTGTCGTCTTTTTCATTATGAGAAAGAAGCGCTCTCGAATACCGCCATCGGCACAGTTTGCTAGTGCCCAGCTGTCACCCTCTGCTTATACCGATTCCAGTCCCTTTGTTCCCCAGATGACACAACCTAGGCTCTACGTGAGTGTTGAGAATGTTTTGGATATTATGGTGTTTTGACTGTGTTTCAGGATCCGTCTGATCCCAGCACATTCCCTACTTCACCGCCCCCCACTACCATCATGACCGGATCGTCGAACGACATTCCCACTCATCCCCTTTCCCCGTTGCGTCCTAGTGGGTATTATAGTGGTGCACCAGAAATTTAGGGAGCTGTCGTTTCAGGCCTCGAACATTCGCACTATTTTGGCTGATTTCGCTTTGACCTGTTCCCGTCTCTGACCATGGTGTGCTCTGTTCGCTCTCATCGCCAGATGCATTTAACAATACTTTGCTTGCGTGGTTTCTGGCTAATCTCTTATCCAATTGTTTATACTCCGCATTCCCAGCTGTACATACTGGCCAGTACTTGCCTAAGGCAAACCACTTACCAGTTCGTTTCTGGCTAGTCAGTTATCGTTCGAGTGGATATCCTGTCCGAGTGCAACCAGTCAATTCGACGCACAACCTTGGCATTATGGGAGATACAATCAACACGAGTAGAGCGTAGATACATGCTAGTTTGGATAAAGGCGAGCTAACCTTGTCGGTACACCAGGTGACCGACTGCACCCACGGTAGAGCTAGGATGGTCGGCCAAAGGGTGCACCGTGTAGTATCTTCTGAGGCACCGAGAGATGAAGGATCGTCAGGCAAGTGGGACAACCGAGCGTGTGGTAGACCGGCGCCTGGTAGTTGTTAAAAGATGGAGAGAGCAGTTGCGCGGGAAATCCCGCATGAATGGCGACTTTAGGGCCGGGCTGCAGATTGCCCCTGCCAGGAGACACGTGCGACCCTCGCGCGACGACGAAATTGAAAAAAGTGACCGGCGCGTGCGCTCGAACGGATCGCGCAATGGTCACGAGGAATCGCTCCACACATTCCCTCTTGGTGCAGAAATCACATTTCGGCCCCCGCCACAGCCAAACGGAATCGCGTCCTCCACTCGTTCTCGATGCCCGTCTCTACGTTAGCTCTCAACGATGGAACCCACACTCCCTGGATGGCATTCGGAACAGGGACGGTATTAGCAAAAAAGGATGTCCGCGAGAACGTCGTCATCGCTGTTCAGAATGGTTTCACGCACCTTGATGGGGCACAGTGGTACGAGAACGAGACTTCGCTTGGTGCCGGTATCGTTGCGTCTGGAAAGCCACGATCAGAATTGTACATAACAACGAAGCTGGGGCGCTTGAGACCGAATGAAACACCAAAAAGTGCGCTGGAGAAATCCTTGGAGAGGCTTGGAGTCGAATATGTCGACATGTACTTGGTACACAATCCAAAGGTTTTCGAGGGTAGGCTCAAGGAAATCTGGAAGGGCATGGAGGAAGCCAAGGCGGCAGGTTTAACCAAATCCATTGGCGTATCCAACTTTGCGACGGATCACCTCAAGGAAATTCTCCAAGTGGCCACCGTTATCCCGGCTGTGAACCAGGTTAGGACACAGTCCGCTCGTAATCGCGGGCCGCGGCACAGTTTCTCACCGATATAGAATAGGTCGAGGCTCATCCATATGTATGGAAAGCTCTCGGGCCCAATCTCGCACTTCACGAAGAATATCGCATCGTGACTTCCTCCTACGGAGGGTTAACACCCATTACTCGCGGCAGAGGTGGTCCTCTTGACCCAGTCATTGAACAAATTCGCGCCCGCCTGGAAAGCACTCGGAGGTCCCATGTTTCCGATGGTCAAGTGCTTCAAAAATGGTTGCAGCAAAAAGGGGTACTTGTTGTAACGTGAGTCGATTCGGTTCCCATTCTCGCCTGCAGTACATATTGATTGGTCGATGGCAGCACGTCGTCCAAGGCAGAGCGTATTAGAGAATACCTTGACACTGAGAACGTACCAGAGCTCACCCTAGGAGAGATGGAGCTCATCGAGACCATAGGGGCGAAGCTACACAAGAGATACTTCGTACGTCCTTCTGCGTGTATGATCTTTCGTCGTTGATCTCCTGTAAAGCCCCACAACTGGCCACTCGAATGACTCGAAGAACGACAAGTGAGGAACGATGCGTACTCGTTGCTGTAACTTGCGGTTGACGACGGGGGATGGAAATACGTTATTCATCACCATGAATACATGCACGAACGCCTAGATCGAATGCTGCGACGACGGTTTCTAGTAACAGACCCACCATATTCGTGCGATGTTGCGAGGACCGAGTCTCCAAAGTATCACAAAGTTCGTGAACCGTCATCTACCGACGATAGAGAGACTACAGAGCCCCTGAGGCCGTTCGCACACTTGTTCTGATCGGTTTGAAAATGGGTGTGAAAGAAAACGCCGAGAGCCTCGACGGGATCGTCTTGGTAGGGGGAGTTGAGGAGGCGGGTGATTGTGCGTTGGAGTGAGCAAGCATGCGCGCAGCGACAGGACGGCATACCTCGGGTGAGCGCGTCAGCAGGTGGGGCGCGCGCATGACAACGGTCGATCTCTTGTGCCCCGAAATTTTACGAACCCTGTTTCCATGGATTCTTTGTATATAAAGACATGTATTTTCTGACAAGCACCTCAGTCCGTTGCATCGCACAACGACTGAGGTGAGTTATACATATACACGATTTACCTACCTAAGCTAACTCATACGATAGTCAGTACTCGCCAGTCGTCGTGCACCGATCTCCAAACCCGCTCGATTTCTCTTCAGGTTATGAGCCCTGGACTTCTGACCACGTACCTCAAAAGGGCTGTACGGTGTCGTACACGAACACGAGACCCCAAGCGTTGCTGTTGAAACCGTGACGGTCATGGAGATGCACCGTCGTTTTGGGCATATCGCCCCGTCTGTTGCTCATCGCCTGGTCGAGAACGGGTTAGTCGGTGGGCTGAAATTCAAGGACGATAAAGGCAGGGATACCTTCTGCAAATCCTGTGTCTATGCAAAGGTCCGTGAAGGGGAGCAAGTGAAGAACGTGGGCAAAATCGTATATTCCGACGTCTGGGGCCCAGCACCTGTCACGACGCTTGGTGGGCGATCTTACTACGTCACATTCATGGACGACCATTTGCGACTCACCTATATGTACTCGCTTCGCCAGAAAAGCGAGACGTCTAGCGTGTACCAACATTTTGAAGCTTGGCTTGATCGTCAGCTTGCTGTGAAGGTGCAAATGCTCCACTCGGACCGAGGAGACGAGTACCAAGGAAACGAGTTCGTCATGTACCTGAAGCGGCAGGGCACAGCGCAACGTTTCACAACGCACGACACCCCGCAGCATAATGGAGTCGCCGAGCGACTGAATCGGACAATCCTCGAACGAGTCCGAGCGCTGCTCCATGCAAGCGGGCTGCCGAAGCGTCTATGGGGTGAAGCGGCACGTCACGTCGTCTTGCTGAAGAACCAGACACCTACCATGGCACTAAACGGCTTGACGCCGTACGAGGTCGCTTTCGGGCGAAAGCCTGACCTGAGTCGAGTATGCGAGTGGGGTCCCGAGGTCTACGCGAAGACGTCGAGCCGTGACATGAAATGGATGGGAATCGATGACAAATCGGAAAACGTCTGGCCGACGAAGCGGATCGTCACCGTCGAGCGGAACGTCTGTTGGGACACGACGAAGCACAACGTCGAGGGGGAGGATAAAGGAACTCACCAGGACGACGTGCATGTGCATGTACCAAGCCCTAAGCCGCACGTCGTTCCCCCGCCTTCGGTCCCCGCTGCCACTCCTGTCGACCCACCTCGCCCGAAACGTACTCATCAGCCCAGCCAACATGTCCGCGACATTATCGCTGGCAAGGCCGTCGACTCTACACCCTCCCGCGGTGTCCGGCTCCCTGAACCCTTCGCCGGGTCCACCAAACCTGACACCGGCCCCATTGAGCTTGAGGGGGAGGGCACAGCGCACCAAATCCTCGCCGCTACCGACCACGACGATGTCGAACTTGCCCTCTTGTTGAACGAGACGATAGCCGAACCCGAAGCTCTCGAACCCGAATCGCTTGCCGACGTGAAACGTCGCCCAGATTGGCTGCAGCGGGAACAGGGTATCCGCGATGAGCTTGCGACGCTCGAGAAAGCGGGTACCTGGGACCCCATTGACCCTCCCGCAGGCACCAACATCGTCGGATCGAAGTGGGTGTTCCGCGCAAAGAAGGACGCTGCGGGGAACGTGGTCCGTCACGTTGTGCAAGGTTGCTCGCAGATACCAGGTGTCGACTACCTCGACATGTACGCCTCCGTCGCCAAGCTTGCGTCCATCTGCACCGTCCTAGCCCTCACTGCACGACGCGATCTCGAACTCTACCAGATCGACATCAAGGGCGCGTACCTCAATGGTGAACTCCAGGCCGATGAGTGTATTTATATGCGTCAACCGCCTGGATACGCTGATGCAGCTCACCCTCACCCTGTTTGTCCGTTACGCAAGACGCTCTATGGACTGAAACAGAGCGGTCGCCGCTGGTACCAAAATCTTGTCGAGATTCTTGTCAAGCGTCTCGGATTTAAGCAGTGCGAGGTCGATCAGGCCGTATTCGTCAAGCAGATTGGAACGACGCTCATCATCATCGTCATGCACGTCGACGACTGCACCATCGCAGCATCGACCGTTGCTCTCATCGTCAAGCTCAAGATGCAGATCCGCAAGCATGTCGAGGTAATGGATCTTGGCAAACTGCACTGGCTGCCGGGAATGGACGTCACCCGAAACCGCAAGGAGCATACAATCGCGCTCTCGCAGCGCTCATACCTGGAGTCGATCATCCGTCGCTTCGGATTCGACCAACTCAAGCCTGCTTTGATGCCTATGGAGCCGCGGGTGAAGTTGGCGACCACACAGTCCCCTTTGACTGGTGCCGAGTATGTCACTATGCAGCACATCCCGTACCGCGAGGCTGTCGGCTCGCTCATGTATGTTGCGCTCGGTATGCGACCCGACACCTCGTACGCCATTTCTGCTGTCTCGCGCTTCTGTAGCAATGCTGGCATGCCTCATTGGGAGGCCGTTTGCCATATTTACAGGTATCTAATTGGTTCCAAAGACCTACAGCTCACATATGGAGGGATGCTGAAACTGCTGGAGGGTTACATGGACGCCAATGGAAGTATGGCGGAGGACCGCAAGGCCGTATTGGGATACACATTCCTGATTGACGGCGGGGCTGTCTCACGGGTGTCGAAGAAACAAGAGACTGTATCGCTCTCAACGACCGAGAGCAAGTATCGAAAGAGGCGCTGTGGCTGCGCTCTCTCATTGGCAAACTCTTCACGCCGCTCGACCAGCCGATCACTTTCTACTCTGGCAATCAGTCCGCTATCGCCCTCGTCAAGGACCAACAATATCAAGCGCGCACTAAGCACATCGACATTCGTTTTCATTTTATCTGCTTGGTCGTCGACGACGGCAAAATTCGACTCGTTCTTTGCCCTACCGCCGATATGGTCGCCGGTACGCTCACCAAGGCGCGCACGACAACGGTCGATCACTCGTACCCGGAAAGTTTTACGAACCCTGTTTCTAACCGTTTCAATGGACTCTTCGTATATAAAGGCTTGTATCTTCTGACGAGCACCTCGGTCCGTTGCACCGCACAACGACTGAGGTGAGTTATACATATACACAATTTACCTACGTAGCTAATCTAACTCATACAATAGTTCGTACTGCTAGTCGTCGTGCACCGATCTCCAAACCCGCTCGATTTCCTTCATTGTGATCTTCGATCATATGACAAGGCCACGCCATGAATGTCCGTGCAACCACGGGCATCGAGCGTGAAATCCAGCATTCAGACGAACCTGCGTCTGCCCAACAGCTGTTAGCAGTTGGTAACCAGCCTACCTTGAGTGAGCAGAATAGGCTAACCCGAGTAAACCTGCGTCAAGCTCACGGCAAAAGGAAATATATAAATCCTGCTTGTATATACAGCTAAAGGACGGGGGTGACACTGGTTCGTCATTCGACTTAGCCCCGTCTACGAAGGGATGCAGTGCGATGCTGCTCAAACTGTCGCGTATGTGGGGCTGGAGAAACGGCATGAGATCGAGATCCGACGTAGCTGAGCGCTGAGTGTTAAACTACAAGGGTCGCAAGCAATCCAAGACTCTCCGTAGAACCTTGTTAATCTGGGATTTGCGGGGTATCGCACAAAAGGAGTGTTCGCTGCTTCAGGTTGGTGACGATGTGAAGGTTATGAAAAATAGATGGACTTGTGGGTTTCGGTCCATAACACGGCACGGGTAGTATGTGGTGTCCTGCCTGGACTGTTCCAGTTGCTTTCTGAATGAGCATACCTCAAGCTTTTGCACGCTGAAAGGTAAAAGCGGTCGTAACCTTCAGTGAGACTTTACCGACGACGTTCTAAGGAGGTACCGCACCAGAGGAAGCCTGAAGTTTAAAGTCATCTACTAGACAAACATGAACTTCAAGTTGGATAAGTTGTGGTCCACCTCTGTTAGTCACGAATACAGCACGTGCCCACAGAAAAGGTCGCGTTTGGCGTGACAACTTATTGACACCTGCAACCATGTCGACGAGTTCTGTCTCGCTCTCCTCGTGTTCTACATACGCATCTACATCCAAGTCGCGCCTACAATCGCTGTACTCTGACATTTCGCGCCAGAAACACTCAAACCCCACTTCCTATCGCACACATGTCGACTGGTGGCAGCAGACCCTGGAAGAGCTCGTCCCTCGTGGTTGGCAGACGGAGACCACGACCCCTCGAAAGGGCGAGGAGGCGGACGCACAAGACGCCAATCCCGAGAACCAGAGCAACAAACTCGTGTTTGGCGCGCGTCGAGCGGTCGTGGACAAACTCCGGTATGACGGCGTCGGGAAACCACTCGGACTCGCCGCGACCATCGTGCGTGCCCTTTCCTTTCACTGTTTCTCTCAATCGAAATTGACGGCGACGTACTAGTAAAGGCCGAGCTACAGCGCGATCGTGCGCTCGTCGTGTTGTCACAGTTCTTGACTTCGCAGCAATCCGTGTATGATCCTGGTTGGTTGCCTTACCGGATTGCCTCGTTCCTGGTCGGGAAACCACTCTGGTGGGCGATGGAGCAGCTAGACATCGTCCGGTCGGAAGACTCGTATAGTGAGGCGGAGATGTGGAAACGGGTGGAGGGGGAGTATGTTTTGCTCAGGCTGGTCGAACGGGCTGCCAACGCTGTGGAAGCTTCTTTGGGCGGACTGTGTCTTGCGGACAGGCTCTACACGGTAGCGACCTTTCGGAAGTCGTTTGGCTCCAAGGTTCTGCCAGGGGTATCGTTGAGCGAGACCGATACCAGGGTGTTGTTGAGATACCTGGAGAGGGACAGAAAAGCGTTGGTGCAGGACAAGGATGTGCGTCTTTATCTCGGTTGCGCTCTCAGGCACTGACGGTGTTTTCATCAGGTCGTTAAATTCGTGACGGATGAACATGATCGAGAAGTGACTGTTGTTGACAGAGGCATTTTAGAATTGAAGACCGCCGTGGCTAACTTGCAGGAACAAGTTGACCGTCTACATCGCAAGATGGACGAGTGAGTAGCTTGTTTTTTTTTCGTCGAGTGTGGTCGCTCAATGCACGAACAGGACTACCAAGCGTATTTCGGCGGCTCTGCGACAACAGCAAAAGTCCATTGCGCTCGCACACCTTCGTTTCAAGAAGAGCTTGGAAGAAGTCCTGACTAAACAGCTGGGTGCGCTACAGAATTTGGAAGCGACGTTGATGAGCGTCGAGACGGCAGCAGGCGATATCGAGGTAACAGTGTCGTTTTACTGGTGACAAGAGATGTACTCATAATGACTAGATCATGAAAACCTATGAGAAGTCTACCGCTACCTTACAGGCGATTCTCAGTCACCCATCCCTCCGTCGCGAGAAGATCGACGAGACGATGGATGCGTTGGCAGCTGCCAATGCCAATGCACGCGAAGTGGACGAAGCGATCAAGATTGGAGGAGACATTGCCATGGCGGAGACAGACGTGGTTGATGATGCAGAGCTAGAGGATGAGTTGAACGAGCTTGTGAAGGAGGCAGAGAGGGAGAAGGCAGAGGGTGTTGGACGGACTGCCGCGGACAAGTTGTCAGAGGTCAAAGTCCCTGCACACACACCTGGGGAAGGACTGGAGATTGCGGAGGAGCCTGAGGTCGTTACGGGGCCTGTTGCGAGTGCTGCATAGTCCATAAATGGGTGTAGCGGATGTCGCAATCTTGTACGTATCCGTCTCTTGCCAGTGAGTGTTCTTGAAAATGGCCCCCCTCCGTGTACGCCATCCAAAGGGCACTGCGACCCTTCAGCTGGATCTCGATGCACTCACCGTCCAGGATCTTCAACAGCAGATATCCAACGTTTGCGAGATACCCCCTTCGCAGCAGGAAAGTGAGCCCGTCGCCGTATCTCACCCCGCATCACGTTCGGTAGACCATTTCACCTAGTCAGATCGGGGTACCCACCGCGAACGTTGATCCTCGTACCAGAGCTGCCGCTCTCGAGCTTAGGTCTCCAAGCCGGGGAGCAGATCATCGTGAACCACAAGGTACCTACCGCCACGACAACGAACCCGCCCGCTCCGACGCCAGCATCTCGACTGCCGGCACCGGCACCGGCACGCCAAACCACTGCGCCGCAGAGCACTGGCCCAGCCAACGTACCGACGAGTTCTGGCGTGCTCGTGCACAGAGTACGTCGGTCACCAAACCTCTCTGCCCCTCTCGCATCGCCAACGTACCTCACACCAGGTCGTTCCCGACAACAACTCTTGTCTATTCTCGTCGATAGCACTCATCTTTGAGCAGGACATCACGAAAGCGCAAAAAATGCGCCAGAGTGAGTGGTCAGATCCGACACTCTCCGAGGCGCGTTTCACATGACCGTTTGGATGGCAGTCGTCGCCGATGGGATCCGGGCGGACGTGGAGACGTACAACGAAGCGATCCTAGGGTATGTCATACCCTTTCAAGCGTACGGGAGTCTCACTGGCGAGATACAGGGCTCCGCTTGACCAGTATATCACCACTATTCTGAAACCCTCGACGTGGGGAGGCGCCATCGAACTTGGGATACTTGCGAAACACTTTAAAACAGAGATCGCCTCCATAGACGTAGAGACTGGCCGCATCGACCAATTCTCACCTTCTGCCGGGGGCACCGGGTATAGGTTGGCCAGTTTCTGCAATAGTGATGTTGGCTGCTGCTGACTAGGTTTGGAAGGTGCATCGTTGTGTACTCTGGTATCCATTATGATGCTGCCACTATGGCTCCTGTGGCGGATGCGCCGGACGAATGGCATCAGACCATCTTTCCTATAGTGAGCATTTTAGCAGACTTTGGGCCTTGACATTGACGTAGGTACGAAGATGTCAGTGGACACATCCGACCCCGTCCTCGGAGCAGCTAAGAAACTAGCCGATATCTTGAGGGAGAGAAGGGCATTCACAAACACAGCGACGTTTGAACTAAAGTGCGAGGTAAGCCGGGTTAAAGGTATACAGTAGTGTCACTATTCACGGCACTGCAGCAATGCGGAAAGGGCCTGAAGGGCGAGAAGGATGCAAGAGCACACGCCCAAGAGACCGGACACGTACGATTTGGAGAATATTGAATACCCTGCGAACAATCAACAATCTTGGTTTCTAGTCACTTGTCCACTCTCGATCTCCATAACCACGGGGAGGTGGTCAGATGCTCCGTATATCTCGCTGCGAATTTCGCACATCCTCACTTTCTCCACTATGCGTTTACTCAGTACGACTGATGTACGGAGCTGGATTAGCGGACTGGCTTTTTGTACAACGGAGAGTACTTGCACATGTCCAATCTCCAGCCTATACCTTTCATACGGCAATTGAAGCGATATGAAAAGTAGGTATAATGATGGGTATCTGGATGACGAGCTCTCCAAACGTCGACAAATTTTGGCGTTCCCTCTGGAGATTTGGGGGCGCCGAGAATGTTTCTAAACGCCTCTGTTTCATCTAGCGTATAGCCCGGAGTTTTATTCCAGTTTGGCTTTGGATTTGTGAGATCTTGAAAAGTGCTGAGAGTGGGCGAGGGTGAAAGTAACGTGAATTGCACTAGCACTGACCTTTTGCGGTTGGCGCGACGTTCATGTCTCCCATCCAAATTACGGGTTTCTTCTTGTCTAGATCGCGTAAGTAGGTAGTGAAATGTTCGTTCCACACGTTCTTTTGTTTGAGTGTCTGTTTCCGCCGCTCGTCAGAAGCCGCAATAGGAGGGACAAGCCAGGCAGAATACCTTGAGGTTTTGGCCTGCGTTCGTGACATAGGTACAAACGACATAACATCCGTCGAATTCGAGAGTCACAAGACGGCCCTTGACCTCATCAGGGTCCGGATGTCCTGGGAGGAGTTTCGTAGCTGTGATCGGTTTGATTTTCGAGAGCACCGCGGTGCCTCCTGTGAGGATTGAAAGTTGAACACGCGTGTCGTGACTAGACACACGCACGAACGCACCATAGGTCTTTTTTCCAGAGATGGCCCAGGTGCGGTAGGGATAGCGGGCACAGATGACGGGGTCGACCGGTTCATTATTGACCTGGAGCGCATCAAGGACGTGGAGAAACACAAAGTGAAATTGGTCACCTTTGTCTCTGTAAGCACGAGGATATCTGGATTTTCCGCCTCCACGTAGTGTTTGAATCCCTGAGACGCGTCCCGTGTTGTGCATTCGACGTGATTTGGGAGTTACTTGGGCGTACCTTTCTTTGTGCAGCTGCCAGCCCACACACGTTCCACGTGGCAAGGCGGAGCACACCTTCCGAGCGCGGTGGAAAGGCAATGTTGACGGGCAACACCTTGTTGGTGGGTTGTCCGTTGGGGGCTCTGGCATCTCCGGAGGTGGTAGGTGATTTCTTTGCTCGCTTTGCCTGTGGTTGTGATTGGGAAGCGCGTTCGGTGTCTGACGCGCTGGAGTCGTCGTGTTTTGCAGAGATTTTGCGTTTCGGAGGCATCGCGACGCGAAAGAGCGGCGAGGCGCGTCGTGCGAGGAGACGCGCCAGGTCGATGTTGATCGCAAACAAGCTATATTATAGGGGTATTACCGTATATATATGTATGTTATGGGTGCGTATTTACCAGCGTCGACCAAACCAACCAAGCAAAGTACTATCTAACCGGTCTCCATCGCCTCCTTCAAGGAGTCAGTTCGTTACGACGCTTGACTTGAAACGCGAAAACGTCAATGCCAACTCTTCGCGAGTTTTCGGCCTGGATTGTGTCCGAGGGAAAACCCCTTCGCGAGTACCTAGTTGCAGTCGATGGCATGGCAAACAAGGTTTCGTGCTG
>JBBPJX010000213.1:0-21884 GCA_038088955.1 Neotropicomus parvogracilis
AGGACGAGGACCGGAACCGCGCAGAGGACGAGGGATGGGGATTCCGGACTGACCGGCACGCTAGACTGGGAGACCTGGCGGTGGATGGACTGCGCCGCTGCACGTGTTCTCGGTGGCGGTCTTCTGTGGTCGACGTGCCGTGAACGACTGTCCGGTAGTCGAACGCGGGAGTACCACCGACTCGTGGATAGTTTCTTCGAGGGTCAATCGAAGCGGTCGAAGCACGAACGGGCGTCGCAAGGTTGGAATAGCGGAATCGGAAGCCCCGATGGCGATGGAGCTTGGCACGCATTCAGTCCCGAAAAAGGGACGTCGAGCAGAGCGGGTAGACCTTCCAAATGTGCTCGTCCTCTCTCGAGATTCTCTCCCTTCAGATGCCGGCCATCCTGCACGGAACTGCCTTGCGGACCACGGGGGTCACCGACGCTGAAATAACCTTCAAGGGAGGGAACGTGGTGTGGAGAACACCCAATCTAGTGTTCAGATGGCGGCGAGATAACACCACCGGAAAAGACCGTTTTCAAATACCGCACGTTGGGTAGAACGAGGGCGGTGGACGTCACCGCTCGCTCGTCCACATGCCGCTGAGCCATGTGCGATTCATTTCGACCTTTTCGTACATACAATGCACCACGATCGCAAGTGAATGAAGAGCGGGGTCGATGTATCCTCGGCGAGACGTGCCTTCCGATGCGTCTAAATTACGCTCCGTTCATATCCCGTCGGTGGTGTCGATGCGAGCTCCAGAGCCGCGATTTTTTCGTACGATGGTGTTGCGATTGGCCGAGGGGGATGGTGACAGCGAAGCACGGCGAGGTCTATTCGTGACTCTGGCGAGGCGACGGGGATCATGGACATTGTACAGTCTCCCCACTGCGTTGGTGATAGATGATCAGGTATGTTTGCGCCGATGAGTATCTTAGTGGTCCCGGCGTGCCTCGACGGGACGGTCAACGTTAACGGAGGGGTCGGTCGAGTGATCCTCATCAGTTCTATTTCTCTGGCGTGCACGCCCGAGGGATAGATTGGACGGGGATGGGCACGGTGCGAATCACATTGTCTGCGTCGGTGCTGTGGTACAGGATCCACCACAAGGGTGAGGACCTAGGAGAGAAGCCTCATCGGAGGACGGACAATCCTCGAGGGAAAGCCCGCATCTCGTCATTTTTCATTTCAAGGTGGCACGGCGAAGCGGAGATGGCGAGATGGGTCGAGAAGCATGTAGCCCCGAACGTACCCCAGCGATTTGAATAAAATAAAATAAAAAACGCGAGCACGGACACAGCAAGCTTTGGGCGATAAAGCACGACGTATTAATATCTATCGCTACAGCATCACAGGATCAGGAAAGGAGACGACGATATCCTGGATCAGATGGGAGACATGTACGGTGTCGAGTCGAAGAGGAATGGCGGCGACGGCGGTGTAGCGCCTTGTTCGATTGCGAGCACGGAGAGAAGGCAGGATGCCGGGATGCAGTGAAGAGATCAGTTGCAAAAGTTTCATCGCAAGCAGCACCGGATGGTGGCCGCGTTGGTTGCGATCAAGGGCAGTGTCTCCTGCTCGAAGGAGAGGGGGCAACGATAATCCCCTGCGGATGGTGCGACGAGACGCTGAGGAGAACTGGAGCGATCGCAGAGGGAGGTAGATACTATATATAGAGCGTGAAGGGGCACAGCATGGCAGGGGAGTCGGACCGCAGAGGAGGGAAGAGGGAGAGCGGGCCGTGTTGGACGCGGCGTACGGTCGGGACGGGACCGTTGGAGGGACGGATGGGGAAAGAGGAGCGGGGAATGGACCGGCGAAGGGAAAGGGTGGAAGACGGGGCGAGGCAGTGCGTGGGTGGTGTTGACGTAACACGGACACGCTGTTATGTCACCGCGTGTTTGTGTATGTATTTATTTGTATCGGTGAATCTGAGATCGGCTAGGCGGGATGTTCCGGGGTAGAAAGAAAGAGTAGCCGAAATCTGGGAAGGAGATCGGGCCCCGGCCAGAAAAGGAAGTTCCTGTTATGGGCATGGACAGCGTTGTTCTTATAACTCCACTCTCGAGCGTCCGACGGCAAAGCCAAGTCAAGTCGCTGCGACGCTCTGCCAGGATGCAATTCGACGCTTATCCCTCCCCGCCGTCCTTCTCTGACGCATCTTCTACTCCTCGAACCCCCTCTCCAAACCAGTCCGACTTGCTCAACATTAACCCAAAGCACAACATCCCGATCGGATCTGTCCCCCACATCTTCCAGGAATCCGACTTGATGATCCACACTGACCCCGCCTGGCTCCCCTACCAAAACCACCCAAACTCCCTCCTCCACGACATCTACGAACACGAAAACTTTGCCCAGGACATCTACATCGACGACTCCGCCCACTACACCGAATGGCACAACCACCAGCAGCAACACTTCCAGTCCCACACTGCCGTCCCCCGTCGCGCCACCTTCCCATACGTCCGCCACGACATCCCTCAGTCCCACTACTTTGAGCAGTTCCCCCCCGTCTATCCTGACCCCATTCAGGATCGTCCAGACCAACAGGCAATCAAGCTCGAGGACACCCCCCTCATCGTCCCCTCCCAGCTCGGTTTCCCCGCTCACCCCCTCCAGACCCACCACCATCCCTCCTTCCTCCCCTCCCCCGCCGGCGCTTCCGTCCCCGTCCAGCTCACCGACGACGCCGCCAGCAAGGAAACCCAGTACCTCCGTCGTCGCTGCTTCAACTGCCACACCACGGAGCCGCCTTCCTGGCGTCGTTCCACTCTCAACCCCGGCAAAATCGTCTGCAACAAGTGTGGCCTCTACGAGCGCACCCATCTTCGTCCCCGTCCCCTCCGCTTCGACGAACTCCGTGCTGGCGGAAAGACCCGCAAGGCAACCGGCAACTCGCCCGCTGACAAAAAGACCAAATCCTCTCCTGTCGTTGCCTCCCTTCCCGTCAAGAACGAGCCCAGCGAAACCGGCCTTACCCGTCGCAATTCGGTCTCGAGCAACACCTCCAGCGGTGCAAGCGATTGGGACGACAGCAGTGAGTGCCCCTTCTTCTTTCCTTGTTTGGCCCCCAGCAAACATCGTTCCAGTATCCGTCTGCTCTTCTCAGCCGCCTACTCCTGGCTCTGCCTCCTCCTCTGCGTTTTCCTCTCCCGCCGTCTCCACGTACCCCATCCCCCGCAGTTCTCAAAGCCCGCCCGTCGAAGCAGGTCTCCAGGCGCCCATCCGCCTCCCTAACGCGCCCCTCACCGATATCGCTTCCCTTCAACAGTCACATCCTACACCACGCAAAGCGGCGACGACCCCAAATTATTACCCGCAACCAGCCGTCTACCAGGGTCAGTCGGATAGCATTCGCCGCGGGTCACTGCCTATGCAGCGCTGTGCCCAGTTTGCTTCGCCTCTCATGCCGGCACAATCGCTCGCCCCCTTGCAAAGTCTCACGCCAGACGCCCCACTGCATGCATCTCCTCTCCCTCACACATCTTCCCTCTTGCTCTCCTCTGCATCCCTCCTCGTCGACCTCCCATCCTCATAATTTGGCGAGTGTCGGGATTTTCCCGTCTCTCGACCATATTTATTGTCCTCCTTCGCGTTCGACCTCCCCCCCATGTTAATCCCGTTTGCACCCTTTTTGGTCTTCTACGCGATTTCAAGGCTTATTTATCCACTACGGCCCAAAATGACGACGGTACAACGTGGCACTGCCAAAATTTCACGATATTTATCATCCGAGGGGCCCACCCAGGCTAATCTCGATTGACTTGTATCCTCTACATCGCTCCCGCCATGTCCAACATACACATCTCACATACCCTCCCGCTCCCCGTACCTCGTGGGCCCATGTCGCGATGATAGATACCCTTCCTGATAATGTATGAAAACGACGAGCAGAGAACGACAGGACTGTACCAATACTACTCGGAATGTTTACCGCATTTTAGTATACCTTGAATTAGAATTTTTGGCATCTCCAATAGTGCGCGCGACGAGGACGCTCTCCATTGCCACGGGTGGCGAGATTGTGCAATGCCCCCTTCGCCACAGGGACCACCGTTTAGCGGATGTCGACATCCCACAGGAAACTGTATCCAAGGGCAGCTTTGGAGCGTGTCTCGGCCCTGAGGTCCTGTGTTTTTCCCAGAGTTTAAGGTTTGACTTGCGAAAAAGGATGGCTTTGAATATGAGTTTGAATATGAACGCTAGTGGACACGAGGTGCGCCAGAAGCACCCGCATGTGGACTTTGTTTGGGTTCAAGGGGTGCCTATCGTCACGCTGGCAGGCTGTTCTCCGGCGACAACTCGAGCGGGTTCATGTCCGACTACGCCCATCCGCAGTGATGAAGAAACAGGTCAAGCGTTGGCGCTTACAGATCTTGTCTGCATTTTCTGTTTTCATCTTGTTGTGGCAAGGCGCCATGCTTCACCGGGAGTCATTCCTATCCATCGACCCGGTGAAAAATGTCCGAGATGCGATCGAGACAAGAGGGTGTTGCCGTGAACGTTTGAATGCCACCAGCGACATGGCGTCTACAGTGGCAACTCGTCTCGTGAATATGTTTCTACAGCCCCGCGCGCGCTGAAAAAACGGCAGAGGGAAGCACATGGCGTTGTGAACGCGCTAACCTCGGATGGTCATATACCATCTCCTTTGTGGCCTCGAGCGTGTCACAATACGTACAAGCCGAGGAAAGCACTTCTCGGAGAGCAAACGACAAAAGGGCCGACCTGTGGTTGCGTTCGAACGGGCTTCCAAGGGGTTTGACGGTCTCAGGACATGCCGGCTCGTTCCCCCGTCTTTCCCACCCCCTGTCTATATGGCATTCCGAGAAGGTTGAGGCCTGGGTGGGTTCGGAAAGGTGGCCGGATACGTATCCCGTTGGTCTTGTGGCCTGACAGCTCTGACTGGACATGATAAGGAATCATATACACACCCCACGTTCGAATGTGCACAGACGGGCTCGAGCTGACGTCCTGGGGTAGAGCAGGTCGAAACGTGGATTGTCTCGACGAGCCAGCGATTACCACTGTACCCAAGGGTATCGCTAGTATGCCGGCGAGTCATATCTGTCAGGCAGCCACCCAGGAGCGTTGGTGCTGGCAGCCGGGGAGCAGAACGTACCGGGCCGACCAGGGGTATCCCGAATGGAGAGTCCTGGCGCCGAGATCGTTCTCGTGTGACTGGACTACCGGGCGGACGAGACCTAATGGGACTTGGCAAGTGTGCGTTGGCAGCGGAAGACGTGTGGCGATGGCTGCGACCAATAATTCTCCGTACGAAGAGTGACAGGGTGACAGCTCACGCGTTACTACACTCCAAGCGATGGCCAAGGGATCCCAGCTATCCCAGCTCAAATCAGCTCTCTCGCAGGCCGGGGTTAACAGACCCAACGGCAAGAAAAAAAAGTCTGCTCCACCGACGGAACACGCAAAGGTCAGACGGGCCGCAAAGCTCCGCGAGATCCAGCGGAAACTCAACCCGTTCGACGTCAAAGTCACCCGGCTCAAACACGATGTCGGTGGTCGGAAGATAAAGGGGACGATGGGGCGGCCAGCGCAGAGCAAGCAGGCTGGGATGCAGCAAGTAGAGACGTCCTCTCCGTCGTGATGTGTGCACTGACGCGTGCGTGCATGTTGCGTAGAGGGAGAAATCGTTGTTGAACGAGATCGAGCAGAGGGGTCGCGTCGGTGGCGTCGTCGATCGACGGTTCGGTGAAAATGACCCTTCGATGTCGCTCGAAGAGCGTATGCTGGAGCGATTCACGAGGGAGCGGCAGCGCGCGTCCAAGGGGTCCGCGTTCAACCTCGAGGACGAGGACGAGCTCACACACTACGGCCAGAGTTTGTCCAGGCTAGACGACTTTGACGATATACTGTTACCTGTGGACGAAAACGAGGATGGGCGAGGTGAGCATTGCTTGGCGTTTTTTTTTTTGGCGTGCGTTGAATCCTCTCAGAAGGTCAACTCGACCATGATACCGTCAAAAAGGTCCACTTTGGCGGGTTTAGCGACGAGGAGGAGGAGAAAGAGGACGAGGTACAGCATAGTTGCTTGTCTACTTCGTGCAGATCATCTAACCAGGTCTGCAGCCCGATCGAAAAAAGTCCAGGGCTGAAGTCATGACTGAAGTCATCGCCAAGAGCAAAGCGCACAAGGTAGTCCCTCGTTCGATGTGCAAGGGGATGCTCAACGAGACGTTGTTCGGCATAGATGCGTCGTCAGATGGAGAAAGAACAGGAGGAGAACATGCGACATGAACTCGACCAGAGCTTCGATTCGCTGAGGACGCTGCTGTATGCGCCGGATACCTCATCTATGGATAATGATACCTCGACAAAGCTTCCTGCAGGCGAGGACACGGACTACGACAAACAGGTCCGCGAACTCGCCTTTGATAGACGTGCAAAACCAAAAGATAGAACGAAAACGGAGGAAGAGCTAGCTCTGGAACAAAAGGAGGCTCTTGAGATGGCCGAGAAACAACGGAGGTTGCGCATGTTGGGTCAAGGTCTGGGCGAGAGCGACGACGAAATCGCCGGTGGACGAAGAAAACGCCGTCGTGGAGGCGATGACCTTGACGATGATTTCATAGAGGATAATTCATTTGGTGGGCTTGGCACTGGTCTCGGTACGGAGCCAGGTAGCGACGCGTTTGAGAGCGAAGAAGACAGTCATGTCAAGGACAGTGATGGGGAGGACAGTAACAATCAAAATAATTCCGATGGTTTCGGGGAAGACAATCCGTCAGATAATGACCAAGCCTCGGACTCGGACTCGGACTCGGACTCGGAAGATCCCCCTGAAGCGAGGACGGAACGATCACCCAAAGGTCTTAGGGCTGCGCATGAGTTGCCATATACTTTTCCTGCACCCGAGAGTCACGGCGAATTCCTTGACATCGTCGAAGGCCTCGCTGATCCTGATGTTCCAATTGTAGTGCAAAGGATCCGGACCCTGTACCATCACAGCTTTGGTCCGGAAAACAAATTCAAGCTGCAGGTAGAGTAACAACGATGACCTCCGTCTTCCGTGTTCAACTCCTTTTAGAACTTGGCGAGGGCCCTCATTGATCATATACTCTATATATCATCGCCGCCGCCGAGAATGAAGTTGCTATCTGATCTCGTTCCTCACTTGTTTGCACTCTGCCAAACATATCCTATCGAGTCGGCGGAGTATTTTGTGGAAAAGCTTTCTCTTATGCATAAAAACCTCAGACGCGGCTTGGAGACAGGCGTGCTGGAACCTGGGGCGAAGACCTGGCCCGGACTTGCCGAACTTGCCCTTCTTCGGGTGATAGGAATCATTTGGCCAACGAGCGACATGCGTCATCCGGTCGTTTCGCCCGCGCGACTACTCATGGGGGCGTATCTCGGGTTGTGCCGAGTCAGGTCATTCAGCGACGTCACAAGGGGGTTGTTCCTAACTTCTCTCTTCCTGCAATATGAACATATGTCAAAGCGCTTCGTTCCAGAAGCCATAAACTTCGTAGTGAACGCCACACTGCACCTTGCGCCCCACCCATTCGCCAGCGCAAAGTCACTGCCTGGCCCTTTCACATGTCCTGATTTACGATCCATATCATGCAAGTCCCTGGCGATCGATACGAGCAAAGCCAGCGACCTTCGATTCTGCAAAGCTAATTTAGTGCTCATGATGTCAGCAAACCCTACGGAGCAATCCAAAATTGATGCTCTTGGGCTAGCGCTCGATCTGTTGGAACGTTTTGGCGACATTTACAAATCGCTGGATGGGTTTATCGAATTATACGAGCCGATCAATCACATACTCTCAGGGTTGGAATGCGGAAAGCTGTCCAAAGACGTCCAGGTATGGCATCAGGTTGACATGCATTGCAGAATCTTACATGTTTCAGTCGCGGGTTTCCTCCTTGCAAGATAAAATCACGCGTCTACTCAAGTTTGCCCAGCAATCCCGGAAACCGCTCCTGTTGCAGGCTCACAAACCAATCCCCATCCCATCGTACATCCCCAAATTTGAAACCAGCTCATCATCATACAACCGACGACAGGATCCTGATCACGATCGTAACGAGGTGGCCAAGCTGCGATATCAGCTTAAACAGGAGCGCAAGGGGGCTATACGTGAGCTGCGCAAGGATGCCAAATTCATTGCCGCCGTGGAGCACAAGAAGCAGATGGAGAAGGACAGGACATACAAGGAACGCATGAACAGGGCGTTTAGCTCCTTAGAGGGAGAGAGAGCAGAACAGAAGGCAATGGATAGGGAGAAGGCAAGGGGAAAGCGGCGCGCTGGTCGCAAGTAGCCCACGTCTTGTCGTCTTGTACATTATCCTTATTTGGTAACTTTGAAGACGCGTGTCGGCGAGGTGACTTGTTGCTCTTCGTCAAGTTTGTCTCCGTTGTAGATGAGCGACCCACCCTCTAGCTGTGTTCCCGCAACCTTTCAGACACCGGATGGCAAGGCCGCTGTAGCTCCCAAGCAGCTGCTGGAGTTTTTGGGGTCGCTAATACAAAGGGCGAGAGGTGGCGACGCGCCAGTCTACGATAGCCCTTCCTGGGTTACCATGATATCAGGTCTTGCTGACCAGGTCTATGGCTATTTTCCATACTTTACGTCCATCAAACAGGACACGACTAACGAACGCATCACGCTCACACACGTCTCGCTCGATGTTTTGGATCTTGTCTCGCACCAATCGCGGCCAATCTGGTATGACGGCGAGGGTCTCGTGAAGAAGCTGTTTGTGAGATTGTTCGCCCTCTGCGTGTCCGCGGAATCCTGGCTCGATGTGACCAACGCTAACCTGGCGGACCACCTGGATCCAACTACACTGTACTCCAAGGCGACCAACATTCTAGTGCACGTTCTGTGTCAACTACTCGCTTCCCCGTTCCGAAAAGAGACCTCCCAGAGAATCCTAGCCCACTCGCTGTTATGGGACATACTTGGCTTGACCCAGGGTGAGTAGTGTATGTTCTAGAGGTGTCGTACTTGGCCTCAAGCTCGCAGAAATCCTGGTCATGTCGCAGGATGATTTTCCCTTGGAAATTTGGTTCTATTCAACCCCACATCTCAGGCAATCGTCCTCCAGCAAAGTAGTTACGCCGGTAGGATATCCTATAGATTACACGTCGAATTCGTTCTGAAGCTAAAGTAGACTCCTTCAGATAACGCGGATGCTGTCAGACTACCGAACAAATCATTCGTTGTTGTCTTTTGCAGTGTCGTTGTGGACATTGTTTCAAGGGTGTTGCAACGGTCCGAGGGAACCCGGTGCTTCACTCATGATCTCTTGCGACGTACCACGCGAATCATCCCTCTGACGTTTTATTGTTGTTTTAGTTGCCCAATCTCGGACGTGGTGCGGTCACGGTGCCTACTTCGTACCTTGCAGGCTGCGCAGGTCATGCTTCCGATGAGTACAAACTTTCGGGATGCTCTTGGGACCTTGTTCCCCCACCTTCTGGTCAATAAACTGGAAGAAGGTCCCAAGAATCCATCCCATCCCTCCGTGAAGCTTCTTGCTTCCTTTTTGTCAAACGAAGGAGACAGTCGCTTGAGACTGACCCCGTTTCACGCAACTGCTGTCCTTGGTATTTTGTCAAAAGAGGAATGGGGGGATGCTGGGATTGAACTCAGGGTTCGTACATCTCCTATATGGCATGCCTGGTGCGCAATTGGGATGACCGAGCTTACAAGGTTCTTGCGTCCACGTTTTTGCGCGGGCATCTTGATCAATTGGATGGTGCAGTTTTGCAGGCTGTAAAGGACTTTTTCAAAGGTAATCGGTTGTATGGCGACTGGGAGGGGATTGTGAGGGAGGTGGAGGTGTTGCAGGCTGATGGGCGGGGCGTTCCAAACCAAGTCTCTCCGTCGGTTGGTTGGCGTGTTCGGGCTGCGCAATCGCTCCGAGTCGTAGTTGATCCGCGGCAACTCGAATGGGTAGACAACCTTGCTTTATCCGACGCCGAATTCGCACGACGTGGCTTGCAGCAGGTGTTGAAAAAGAGCAGTTTCCAAAGGTAATTAAACTCTGAGCGTTTCACATTGGCGTTGACGAGCCAGTCTAGGTCGGCAGTCGTCAGAAGAGCCGTTGCTGACTACACGTCGTCGATCGTCATGCTATTGCTTTTCTGTTTCGACGAAGGCGCTCTGCCGGTTCAACCTGTGCTTGCGATGCTTGGCGAGCTTCTGGTTGGTTCTACTGAAGAAGTGACACCTGTGGTTCGTGGCAGCACATATCGAGCTGTTTTGGCCATCGTCAAGCAGTATGCGATCGACCTGCTTGCCAATGATTGCACCCTCGCGCTCGAATTGGTCCAACGCGGGATATCCGACAAAGATAGATCCTCAAGGCTATTGGCTGGGTATGTGCTCATCGAGTCCTGGCCGGAGTTGTGCTCATTCATTTCAAGTCAATCCCTCGCCCACTTCGTTAAAGTATGTGCAAACGACCCAGAAGGTTGGATGAAAATAGAAGGTTTATTTTTCCACCTCGTTCGGTTCCTTCACGCGGGTCCTAGAAACGCGATTAAGGAGACGACGTTGATTACGCTCGGGTTGATCGGAACGTGCGTCGGTTTCGATGGGAGATGCTCCATAGATGTAGCTGATAGGTTTTAGCGATGCTCATCCGCAGGTTCTTGAAGAGGTCGTCTTTCATCTGGTCTCTCAACTCGGAGAACACAACCCGGTGTTGAAGAGTACCGCGCTGGGACAGGCGAGCATAGCTTTGGAGTATCGTGAAGTCGAGCTAACATGGATACTAGTTGATTGAGCTGACGAAATGGTACAAGAAACCGCCGCAAGGGTTCATATCGCCCTTCCTCCCCCGGATTGCGCCGTTTGTCATTGCTCGCAAGTGCACGAACCCAGAGCTATTTGCAGAGGCGTGTCAGTTTCTAGGTATCTATCCAAGCAGTTTCTTATCCATCGTCCGGCCACACGCGCTTCCTCACCTCTTTGCCGAACGCGAGGTCAGAGTACTAGAAGAAATTGCGAGCGAATTGGGCAAGAAAATGTCGATCCTTTTCTTCGGCGATGCCTCTCATATCCTCTCGCACGTTTTCCGGCTCCAAGGACCAGGACAGACGAATCAAGCCATGGATTTTATCGTAAAGATAGTTCGGGCAGACACCGACGAGGTAAATCGACGGTCGATAGACATCAAGAGTATCGTTCACAGTAACTTGCTCCCACTCTTGGCTGACTTGATGGTCGTGCTTGGGAACGAAAACCTTGATGACGCATCATCGGTGAGCATGCATGACCCACGCAGAGGCTGTTGATGACCGTTTCTTTTGTCTGGTTTCAGGCGGTCAGTGCGCTAAGAAAAGTCGGTCGCATAATGTCTTCTAGCCCGGGAAGTCAAGATAACGGCAACACGGATATGATTCACTTGCTAAAGGCCAACTTGCTGGGTATCGTATCTTACATGAGTGAAATGTTGCAAGACATCCGGGGAAAGAAGACGACTTCCGCCAAGAGACAGATTATTCGGGCTTTTGGAGCGTTGATTGTACAAGTTTGCGACTCCCTTTTGAGCGTTGCTCCTCAGGTAATTTGATATCAAGGATGGATTCTGTCGATCTTATCATTTTTAGATAATGGCTACACTCCAGACCATGTCTTTGATCCCCGAGCTCACGGATGTCACGTTGTCAACGTGGCTTATATTCCTTAAGAACCTCACCCCGCAGGACGTCGGTCCACATATTGTAGCAACTAGCGCAACCATCGCATCACTATGGCCTTCATTATCTCCGACCGCCCGTCAAACTGCGAAAGAATGCCTTCGGTTCATGGTGTTCGATATCGGCGACTTATCGGGACATCTAGATGAAGTGGTCGACTTGAGGAGTATCCCAGAGCTGGAGGACATCAACCAACGGACCATGCAACATCGGGCGTCCTGGGATCCACGAGAGAAGCTCCACAAGATTCTGGCGCAACTGAACGGCGATAACTATGCAATTACTTTGCATTTCCTAGGAGAGTTGAAAACGTTGATGTCTGTCGATCATCCCGACTTTGTTCGCAGTTTAGCATCCGGCGATGCCTTTGATCCTTTGGTCGGAAAGATACAGTCGTCGTTGTTCCGGATCGCATCCCGCGATGGGGACGACATTGAAGGACTGCGACTGTTGGCTTTCGAATGCATGGGGATCCTTGGCGCTGCCGATCCAGACCGTTGTGAGATTGGCTCAAACGACTCGCGCATGGTCGTGCGCAGCAACTTTACGGAAGAGGGCGAAGCTGTCCTGTTTGCGATGCATCTCATCGATGTCCTCGTTGGTACTTTTCGCACTACGAGCGATATCAAATACCAAGGCCGCCTCTCATACAGCATCCAAGAACTGTTACGATTCTGTGGTTTCACCTCCGCGCTCGTAGCACCGAAGAGCACGGTTCCAGTTCCGGTCAAGGTGCGCAACAGATGGAGTAGCCTGCCGAAACACATTCTCGAGACGGTTACCCCCATGTTGGAAGGTCGGTTTCAGAACATCGAAAACCCCCTTGCCCCACCCGAGAGACCGATTTATCCACGACAAAACACGTACCGCGAATGGCTTCAGCTGTGGGCAACGTACCTCGTTTCGAGAGCTTCTGGGGAGACGGCTCGAAGGATTTTCGGTGTTCTTCGGCCGGCGATGAAAAACAAAGATGTCGGAGTGGCACATCACCTATTGCCTCACCTTGTGTTGAATATTCTTTTGTCTGGGGAAGAGGGGGACATCCAAGACATTCGAGAAGAATTATTGGCTGTACTTGAGGACCAAGTCAACGAACGCAGCCCCTCCAGTGAGGACAAGAGGTTTCTCAGTGCACAAGTCGGGTCTTTTCCCTAGTTATATCGCTAGATCCAGATATCAGTGCTAATATATTAATTAGGTGGTCTTCACACTTCTCGATCATGTCAGCAAATACGTGCGCATTCTGCGTCAGGATATCAGTTCCAAGAAAGCGGAAAATAACAAGCGTTCACGCGCAAATGTTGCCGGGTCTCAGAGCGAAGAACAACTTGTTCGGATCGACTCCTTACTTTCCAGCATCAACCATGATCTAATGGCTCAGGCTGCGCTCCAATGTAAGGCTTATGCGAGGTCCATGATGAATTTTGAACGACAAATCGTGGCCCTTCGGGAACGGGATACGCCCGCATCAACAAAAGAGCTCACTTCTCGCTACGAACGTCTACATGAAATATATGCACATCTTGACGAACCCGACGGGATGGAAGGAATATCAATGCTCATCCTCTCGCCATCTTTGGAACACAAGATTCGACAACACGAGAGCACGGGTCAATGGACGGCTGCCCAAAGTTGTTGGGAAGTTCGTCTCCAGCAGTCTCCCGACAGCCTCGACTTTCATCTGGGTCTTCTGCGCTGTTTGAGGAACCTGGGACATTACGGTTCGTATTGGACCCTTTTTCCCGTTCTAGGGCTCTATTAAGATTCTCTTAGATACGCTGAGGACCCATGTACGGGGTGTCCTTGTTCGGAATCCCGACTGGGAGTCTGCGCTAGCGGGATTTCAGGCTGAAAGTGCTTGGATGATGGGCGCTTGGGACGATCTTCAACAGATCACTGCCAACAACGAGTTGACGTCACCTTACATTATGAAAGCACGCGTCCTCCTTGCCATGCGCGCGGGCAATGCAGATAATGTAGCGTCTGCATTGTCCAATGCGCGCTCTGTCTTGGGTGCGCCGATCATGGCAGCTGGAGCTAAAGGGTACCGCCAGTCGTACGACGCATTGTTGGATTTACACATGGTCCACGAACTGGAGCTCATTTACGACGCCGTCTCTGCGACTGTCCGCCGCTCACAAAGCCGGCGAGAGGCGATAAAGTCGCTTGGTGCGTCTCTCGCTGCTCGGTTTGATGCCACACTCCCCAATTTTCGCGTCCGACAAGCGGTCTTGAGCATGCGGCGGACGGCATTTGCACTGAGGTCAGAGATGAACTATGTTTACGACTCCCGAGATTGACGGTCATTTACAGTCCTAATACGACACCTCTGATCACCAAAGAGATTGGCCAGTCGTGGATCGCGAGCTCCAAGATCGCACGTAAAGCCAAGCAGTGGCAGACCGCTTACTCGGCCACGCTTCAAGCGCAACAAAGCAATGCTCGGTTCTACTTTATGGAAAGTGCGAAACTCGTCAAAGCGACGGGCGAACCGCTGCGCGCGCTCCAAGAACTTGAGAATTCGATGCGTCTGAGCGGTCTGATGGAAGACCCGGACTCGATCGACCTGACGGCCGATGAGGACGCTGAATTGAAGCGGATGAGGGCCAAGGCGAGCATTTGCTGTCGGTGTCACGTTTTGAAAATGACTTTGCTCACGTTGTCGCAGGCTCATATTTTACGGGCTCGTTGGATGAACGAGTCGGATCGCTACGAACCCTCGCAGCTTTTGAAGGCATTCCAGACTGCCTCAAACCTAGGGACGATGATGGAGAGTGCATTATACCATCTCGGAAGGTTCCACGATCAGTCATTTAAACAACTCACTGCGCCAGATGACGAACGGTATGCAAAATGGATTTATTTTCACGACGTGAGACGAATTGATATCGGATGCAGAGGCATTCGCATGAATGCGCATACGGTCAAAAACTACGCCAAGGCGGTGGGCTTGGGCTCAAAATACGTCTATCAAGCGATACCGCGCATGCTCACGCTTTGGTTGGATCTTGGGGAAAACCCAAGATTGGCTGCCCATCCCGTCTTCTTGAAGATTCACGGCTCCATATGTCAGGCGGTAGAAAGCGTTCCAGCATACAAGGTCCGTCCCTGCTGACGCGTACTTTGTTGCCGCTGAATCTCGTAGTAGTGGTTCACGGCATTCCCTCAAATCGTATCTAGGGTGGGACATATCAATCAGAAAGTGTACCAGGTTTTGTCGAAGATTATTAGCAAGGTCATCCGTGAATACCCACATCAAGCGTTGTGGCTTTTCGCGTCCGTCGTCAAGTCTACCAAACCTAACCGGGAGATGCGCGGACGAGCGATACTCGACGCTCTCCGAGTACGCCCTTTTTTCTCACAACGTCTCGTTGCTTGCTCATCCTTGCGGACATGTCAGAATAACCCTGCAAATGCCAACACGGAGCTCCCACTGCTCATTACACAATCGCATGCGATGACAGAAGAGCTTCTCAAGTTGTGCAACCACCCGATCGAAGACGACCGCAAAACGCTTAGCATGAAACGCGAATTTCCGACGCTTGCATCGCTGGGCAAGTCTAGGCTGCTTATCCCACTGCAGGAATCGCTCACTGCCAATCTACCACCTGCGTCCTCTACGACCGAGAATTCGACACACGCGCCATTCCCGAGCACAGCGCCAACGTTCGAGGGTAGGAATTTTATTGTCTGATGTAGAATTGTAATTTTTGACCGTGCTGTCGTAGAGTTTTCGGACGACATCGAGATCATGCGTTCTCTTGCAAAGCCACGCAAAATTACGATCCGTGGATCAAATGGACAGACGTACATGTTCCTAGGTAAACCCAAGGACGATCTTCGGAAAGATGCGCGGTTGATGGATTTCAACGCCATCATTAATAAATTGCTCAAGGCAAACTCCGAGTCTCGACGGAGGCAACTCCGTAAGTCTCGTCTACGACGTAGCTTTCGTGTCTTTGTAACCCCTCGATGGTTCAGACATCCGCACGTATGGCGTTGTGACGCTCAACGAAGAATGTGGCTTCATACAATGGGTTCCAAACACCATCCCCATTCGTCCCGTGCTGATGCGATACTACGAAACGAGACGAATCAAGAGTTGGGTGAGCGTATAACTTTTTTTCTTTCTCGAATCGGCCCGTTGACGACGCCTAAACAAGTCCTCCGAGATGAATGAAGTCTTCAGAAAGCTCAAGGAGGCAACGGACAAGGAGGCCGCAGAACTATTCGCGGCCAAAATTCTGCCTATGTGTGTCGTTTTCCTGTTTTGCTTTATGGATGACGACTGAAGCGGGCTTCGCCTTGTAGATTCCCTCCAGTATTTCATGAATGGTTTGTGGAGACTTTTCCCGAGCCGTCGGCATGGCTTTCCAGTCGCTTGATGTACGGGCGAACGGCGGCCGTGATGTCGATGGTCGGATTCATCCTCGGGTGAGTCGTTTTGCATACATCTATCGAGCGCTAACCGCTCCTGGCAACGAACTGGTAGACTGGGCGATCGGCACTGTGAGAACATCCTGCTTGACACCAATACGGGTGACGTCGTGCACGTCGACTTCAACTGTCTTTTTGAAAAGGTGGGTCTCTTCGCCACCCAGCTCACGTCACTCGCCCACACTGTACCGCACGCACTCGAAAGGGTAAAACGCTGGAAGTTCCTGAACGCGTCCCATTTCGCCTGACGCAAAACTTGATCGACGGCTTGGGCGTGACAGGCGTCGAAGGCGTGTTTCGCATCGCGTGCGAAATGACTATGCAACTGCTCAGAGATAACAAGGATTCGTTGATGAGTGTCCTCGACGCCTTCATTCATGACCCACTCGTCGAATGGGAAGACGAGAAGCGGAAAATGGTGAGTGCAGTGCGTCGTTGTTCTCGACGAGGCTCAGAGAAAAGTGGTACAGGACCGCGATCGACGTAATGCAGTCAAGTCCTCCACGGATCTTCGCCATTTGGCGAAGAATGCGCTCCGCCCGATCGAGCGGAAACTCAGAGGGGTATACTCACCGCCCAACATCAGATCCCGCAACCACAGTGGAAGCGGAGGGTCTGGGAACGGTGAGGAACGAGAGATTTCAACGAGTAATTTGGTGGATATGTTGATTCAAGAAGCGACTGACGACGGAAATCTGGTACGTGATTTCGGGACCTTTTATCTATTTTACTTACGGTGGGTTGGAGGCCAAGATGTATCCTGGATGGGCCGCGTGGCATTAAAGTGTGGAGGGCCGCGTGGTAGTATCAAATAAATATCTTGTCGCTAATTGTATGATTAGCCCGATGGCTGGTCCACAAGCATCCGATCATATAACGAGTGTATGCGTGCATTGCAAAGCCAAGGACCAAGTCTATGCGCGTATTTAATCCTTTTTCATCGGTTTGGACTACAGGGGGACATTTAAGTCAAGGAAGAGTATGCGCGTTATTCAAAGAGGACGTACAAAGGCGAGCGAGTAGATGCCATAGGCAGTGCCGACCATACCGACTGCATAAATGCTAAAGTAAATCCCTGTCGCAGACGGTCCATGTGAATAAGACGCTTGTGGAGTCGTTCACGGAACATAGAGGATGCGTACCTAGGTAGAGCCTCGCCCGTGGTTGCCGCATATAAATGGGCAGGTGAGAGGACTGGAAAAGCGTGTATCAGCGATAGTTGAATTGAATGTTTACCAACGAGATACCTGGAACGCCTTTTGCTGTTCAAGCACGGTGTTGGGGCCTAAAATTTTTCGTCGAAGGATCATCTGCAAAAGTTGGCAAGAAAGAACATACGGTTGACGAGCGAGTCGATGAACATGGTGAACGTAGTCGTTGATGTACAGTTGGTATGAAAAGGTGAGGTCGAGGTCGGAGTCTGAACGGCGCTCGCATGCCGAGACCGCCCGAACGCCTCACGCACGATCCATGGCAGAACGTGTCCGCGTTCGCGTACGTCTTCCTTTCTTTCTTTCTATCTACCGCTGACCCAATGTCTCTAGGGCGTGACGATTCACAGACCGGTTATATATGGCAATACGGCGACGGTGTTAACCCCCGCCGAGAAAGAGCTAGTGCCAGAGGGCCACACCCACCGATGGACGGTCGCCGTGCGAGGGGCAGCGAGCGCGCCAGATTCGGATGTTGTCGGAGGCGCCGACGATCTGGGGTACTTTATCAAACGCGTCACGTTCAAGCTTCACGAAACCTACGCCAACCCGTCACGCAGTACGTTGGTCTCTCGCTCATCCATGTGATGTGGCAGTCAGTGATGGAGGGGAAACCAGACATCGACAAACCACCGTTTGAGGTCTCGGAGACGGGGCAAGTCATGCTTTCATTCTCACGTTCGTGCATGACGATGGTCCCGTTGACACTGATACAACAGTTGGGGCGAATTCGAGATTCAAATCCGCATCAACTTTGTGGGCGAGTCGGGGGAGAAAGCGATCACGCTCTATCATCACCTCAAGCTCCATCCCTGGACGATCACCTTTCCGATTCAGGGGACGACGTTTCCAGCCGAACCTGAGATTCCGTCCCCCGAGAACGCAGCCAAGCTCGGTCCGGTGCATTCATGGCAGTACGACGAGATAGTCTTTTCGGATCCGTTTCAGTCGTTTCTTACGTTGCTCACCGCGCATCCACCGACGCCACTCCCGAAAGGTGCCAAGAAGCCCATTCCGTTCCATACGTCGAACCCGGCTTCGCTACAAGAGACGAGACGGTTGGGAGTGCCCGAGTTCACGAGCGATATGGAAAAAGAGGAGTCGGAGCGGCTGGAGGAGGCGCGGGGAAAGATCGTCAAAGAGCAGGAAAAGTGGGGGACCATCTTGGTCGAACGAGAAAAGGAGCTGGAGAGATTGCAAAAGTTGCTTGGATAGTATGATTTACACAGCCACTTGAGTAGTAAAACCCGACTTGGTGCGAACGCGTTCATCGCCAATCATGTCCCAGGACCAGGACCAGGACCGGTACATCTCCCGCAAGGAAGCCAGCAAGTCCTACCGACCTCGCAGCTATGTAAGTCTCACCTCCACCGCTCTCTGTCCCTTTGTGACTCCACGACGCAGGTCATGTCCCCAGGTCTCCTCCGCGCCCGCGCTCCCTTCCGCATCCAAAACGCCCTCACCGGGCTCGTCCTCGCCGGATTCGCCACCGGGGTATGGGCTTACTCGATTCGTGCCGTCAAGCAAGACGATTTCTCAGATGTAGACGAGGAGGCACGGGAGATTATGAAGGGGAGGGAAGGGTCATCGTCGTCGGTTGCGGATACAGACGCAGGCGCAGCGGCACATCGAGAACGCTCGGTTTCGTCCGACGGGGATTCGAGTTCGACACTGGCCCCCCGGGGTGTGCTCGCGCCATTGCTGGATCGCGCCTTTCCCCGTTTATTGGACCCGACGCGGAAGACGGTCGTGTGGGGAGCACCCCCAATCGACAAACTCGGACGGGTGCGTCTACGAGGGTCCACCGAGGAATGACAATGACATGTCTGCCCTCGTGGATATATTGGAGATATGTACATGAAGACGAGCCAAACGTATCCGTTCAAAAAACTTGGGGTGGTATGTATATAGGAGCTTGCAATTCCAAAATCAATCCAGTTCCATGTTGTGCGACTTGTTGGACGCCACGAGTGTTGTAGCGGATATCTGAGTGACGAGAAGAGATTAATTAAAATGTGATACAACCCATGCATTACATCTGCACACCAACGCAGGAGGAGGGTGCCGGTACGTGTCGAACCCACCGCCAGCGGGGGTCTGGAGAAGTCATGCACAAGTCACTCTGAACCCGGCTATGCATCGTTGCAACACATCGAGCCATCAATATCACATCCTGTATGCGCATCGCACGCGACACACACCTTGATACTCCAAACCCTGGGCCGTCTATTCACACGACGATGCCCATCCGAACGAGACCCTCCTTGGCGGCCTCGTTCCGCGCAGCCTTCTTGGTTCCCCCTTTCCCGCGGCCATAGATATCGCCGTCGACTTCGACACGAACCGCCCAGATAGGAGTGGTGGTAGTGCCCTCAGCGACACAATCATCGTAGATCCACTCGAAATCGCGCCCTTCTTTCTGAAGCTGCTGGTTGAACAACGCAAGATGGCCCGTTGTGGTTGGCGTGCCTGACGCATGCGGGTGGGAATGTGTGTTGCGGTGCGCCCGCGCGGATGTTCCACGCGCACTTCTATTGGATCCCTCGGACGCGGGTACAGACGGTGTGGTGTCGGAACTGGACGAAGATCCAGATGAAGTAGAGGAGGCCCTTGTGCTCGGGGTGAGTGGAGGAGAGACAGGGGCTGGCAGAGGAGGAAGGCCGTGCTGTGTCCTGACGCGAATGTATGCTTCAGTGGTATAGGGTTTAAACAGCACCTTCAGCCAATTTTCGACTGTGGTAAGGCCCTGATCGAGATACAGGCCACCCACGTAAGACTGACACAAAGGGGGGAAATCTCCGTCAGTAAGGGTCCAGGAGCCACAGGAAGATACTGACTTCGAACACGTCGGCTGTAGAGGACGTGAGACGGTGACATGAGGGGGCCAGTGGTACTTGCCTTGTATGTTGATACTGGCCCTGAGGGTGATCGCCTGTGCGGGATGCGGCCTAAGCTGAGCTGGCAGCTCGTATCGACGGGAAATGGAAGCAAGAGTGGCATTTCCAACGATAAGTGAGCGTATTTTCTACGCAACAGGGATGACGGCGGGTCGATGCAAGGAAAGACTGGACGCACCGTAGAAGGACCGACACGCAGGTTAGGGTAGGTATCGAAGAGAAGATCGGTGACAATAAAACCGAGGACGGTGTCGCCCAAATGCTCGAATCTTGGGAGCAAGCTGATCAGGACCCGATATATGCGCGACGAAGCGACTCACTTTTCGTTGTCGGGGCTGGGGTCATCGAAGTGGTCTTCAAATACATGGTTTGGGCGGGCGTAGAAGCTGCGGTGGGTAAAGACCTTTGTCCGGATGTCGTCGTCGTTGATGGAGGGGAGGGGCGGGAAAGGGTTTTCGTCGTTGAAAGTCGGGCTGAAGACGGGGGGAGTGGAGGACATGTCAGAAAACCAGCGGTGGAGACGGTAGAAGCGAGAGAGCGAACGGGCGAGTCTGCGGCGTGCGTACACTGCGAGCATGACTGTCATTCCGTAAATAGCCCCTGTACACGACTACAAAAAAATGTTGTTGTAATGTAAAAACTATGCAACTTGTTTCTGTGCTTCTGCCGCCTACGTCCGAACGTCGCATCAGCCTCGTGGAGACGAAGAACGAAAAGACCGCACCTTGGCTTTCGCTTTCATCGCAAAGTAGTCTTTGTGCAGTCCACACTCGGTCTTTTCCACCTTACCTGCCCAGCGTCCTGCACGTTCGCCCGCATCACCCTCCCCGCTCTTCACCGTACTATGCCAATCACCAACGCTCCTGTACCCCTGATCTAGCAGTTTGTTACGCGGGACGTTGTTTGCATTGATGTATTCTTGAACTTTGTCAAATTTCCAAGCAAAGAGCGGGTTGAGCTTGAGCAGACCGGTAGCATCGACCTCGAGCGGCTGGAGAGACGCGCGATCGGCACCCTGGGATGCACGTCGGCCAGTGATGACAGCCCGAACGTTCAATTCCTGGTAAGCACGCTGGCCAGGCTCGACCTGCATTGACCGTCATCATCATCATGCCACGGGAAGGGACGGAGGAACGACGACCGACCTTGACCGCGAAATCGTACGAGTCCTCGTCCCGCTCCCAAAATCGCTCCCCCCACGCTTTCTCGAAATCCGCGACAGTCTCACATCCAGCGGGTTTGAACACGTTCACTTTGATCCCATACCGCTTCTCGACCTCTCCCACGAGGTCATACGTCTCGGGAAAGTGGTAGAGCGTGTCGATGAAGATCAGGGGTGGTTGGGCGGAGGGAGTGGGTGCGACCTTGGAGAGCATGTCGATGGCGACGAGGCCAGTCAGACCGAATGCAGTCGTTTGGTAGAGATCTGGGAGATGGACGAGGGCCCATTCTAGAATCTGCGGCGGTTCAAGGGACCGCAGGTAATCGTTGATCGCTGCGAGGGTCTCTGGAGAGAGGGGGAGCTGGAGGGGGGCGTCGAACTCGGAAGAGGTCATCGTCGTCGTTGAGGTTGGCGGCTACTAGTACGAAGGATGTTAAATATCACAGCGAGGTTACTATCAATAATCATCACTTGAGCCGCGTACCGTTTCGTCCATACACACCAGTCACT
>JBBPJX010000214.1:0-21861 GCA_038088955.1 Neotropicomus parvogracilis
GTGACGTCGATGCGGACCGGGTTGGCCAATGCCACCATGGCAAGACGGCGAGGACGACGCGACGCGGGCATGTGGCTGCCCAATCCACCCCATCATCACCACCACTACCACGGCGACACACCAGACACAGTACATCATAACCAGGTGCTATTGAAACGTTGGCTCGCACATGCAGCAGATCTTAACCACGCTGCCATCACCACTACATTCCACTAAGCTTGTAGCTCACCTCATCTCACGGAATATATTGTGTTTCCCCCACAAAAAAAAACCATCGGGCTATAGCCACGGCTGTGTGTTACTCCGTACCACAGCACTTGAAACAACCGGTGATATCCAACACGATGAACCCATTTCCTCTGACACTGATGTGCGCCTATAGTCATACACAGGGATGGTCACATTCTGTGCCGTCTGTGCGAGAACGGCAGTTTCCTGCCCAGATCGGGAATGTCAGTCTGCTACCCAAGGTAGTGGTCGAAACCCCCCTGTCCCCGAATGACTGCAAAAATGGACAGATCGGGTTATATTTATAGTATTGGAAGTAGTGGGTAAGTTATTTTGCGACGCTTTGTTTTCACGCAGTCAGCCATATGCAATGTTGATGAAGGCGCTTTAAGACACCAAATTTCGGTCCGAACTGCGTCCCGATCTAGCTGGGCAATGGTCGCCGGCTGGATTGCTTCAAGAAAGCTTCACTTGGCGACCTTGAAGGTATTTAAGGGAGAATCACGATGAATGCACTGGCATTAACTCACAGTCTCTGACCCATTCTAACTCTGGCACTTTCTGCGCCATGAAGCTTCTTACTGTCGCTGCCGTAGTCAGCCTTGCCACTCCTGCGTTCCTCCAGGGAACATATTCTCTGTTTTACGACACTTTCTACGACAATAATTACAGCCCCCTCAGCAGCGTTGTCTGCTCGACTGGGGAGTATGGCCTAATTACCGCCGGGTATACCTTCATCGGCCAACTCCCTACCTTCCCCAATGTCGGAGGTGCACCTCAGATTGCGTCGTATGACTCGACTGAATGCGGCAGTTGTTGGAATCTCACATACACCGACACAAATGGCGATTCCACGTCTCTCGTTTTTACAGCCATTAACGTTGGTTCCAACGGGGGCTACAGCATCTCGCAGATGGGCTTGTCTTCCCTAACGAACGGCAATGCTCAGACACTTGATGGTGTCTCGATCACTGCCACCCAGCTCCCAAAGAGCGGGTGCGACCTGTAAAAATTCAAACATAAGCCTTTCTGTTTACCCCCACACGGCGATGTGTTCATGGCGATCATAATAGCCCTGCGAATTCCCAGTCAAAACCTCCTCGGCCTCTTCCCTCTTCCGTCCATTATCGTTTTTACACGGCTTTTGAGATCTGTTCCAGATGCCACCCGTCACCCGTACGAGTCCGTGATTCTAAATGTTGACGAGATATACCCTTAGCCGTAGCAAAAGCCATCGAGTTTTCGTTATAGTTTTTTCCGAAGCGTCTCGTGTGTCATCCGTCGATTTCATTTGGTAGACAACTCATGGTTTCGACAGATGGTAACGTTTTCCCAGCAGACATGTACTTTTTGAAATGAAAGGTTACTTGGCATCGTTACCCGCTCAGCCATGGTGTCTAGATATAGTCAGAGAACGGGAGTCTATCGGCTTTCACGACAAACCTCACGAGGGTGGCATAGCGGATGGATCGTAGCCTAGTTGCCGAGATCGCCTCCAAAGGATGACTCATTTGTCGAGATAATCCTCGGACATCACATCGGTCCTATGGCCTAATTCACACACCCGCCTTTCATCGGAGGCATGTCCGAGATCACATCGTACGACTCGGTTGTGGCTCTCGTTGGCCAGGAGTTCGTCTCCACCTTTTACAGCCATCAACATTACTGACTGTGACGTCCCGGATAGCTTCGCTATCTCGCTGAGCGGAATGAATTCCTAACCAAAGAACGTGCTCAGCTTCTCGATAATTCCAACCCTGGTTCTGCAAGCCTCGGACTTGGTTGGATTTGGAGGTGAACCATCTCACTTACCATGGGGCCACGCCTGGAGCAAGTTTCCGAGTTCCGAGTCATCGTCACCTCGAGCCCGCAAAGCCAATCGGCCAGTGTCTGCCGCGTGCACCCATGACTTCTGCCAACGCGTTTGCCGTCGTGAAACTCGCGGGGGATCAACGCCTCAGTCGCAGACACCGAGGCGTTTCGATTCTGAGGCGTTTCGTGTGTCACGACAGATCCTCCAGGAGGCCGGAAACGTTCTCAACGTTTCGTCGTCACGTCAGGAAACCAAGGTCGGGGGGGGAAAGGGTTATAAAGACCCAACGCCTCACACTCCAGGAGAGCACGCTCCCAGGCAATTTCTTCGAACACATGCGCCACAGACGTCCTTGCCGTTGCTAGCGCGGTCGTGCCCCGAGGACCTTGTTGCATGCTCACCTCACGCGTTTCCCACCGGGATACACGCGTGTGGCAATATTGACAGCGCAAAGTTTTACTTCCAAGGGCCCTCAAATGCGGCCACACGGAGCTCACTGACCGCAGTCCCACGGTACCAGTTTACTGGTCGGCTCCCTGGTCTCCCCGCTTTGATGGTGCTGGTGAAACGTCGAACTTTCCGGCCACCCCCGAGTGTCAGGGCCGTACGTACCTTCCTTGAGGTCATTAGTGCCTTTTAATGAAATACTTCGTGAAGCATTTCTCGCTACGAACTTCATGGCCGCAAGGCCGACCCTTAAAGATAGCTGACGGCGTCGCAACCTGGGCCCACCCTCGAGGCCGACCAGCCCCAGTCCCAGCAGTTTCTACGCAATGAATCTCCTTTCCCGCCAAACTAGTACTCGGCATTGCCACTTGTTCCGCTCCATCCCCTACCGATACACAGGATGTGGCAAGTATAATACCACCTACGACCAGAAAGAGAACCCTCTGAGCAGCGTCGATTGCTCATCCTGCGGGAATGGCCTTGCCCCCGGGTCTCACCGTCGGTGAGCTCCCAACCTACCCCTTCGTCGGAGGGGCACCTTGCGTACAACTCCTGCCGCGGCGCCTGTTGGGTAATCGAATAAGGCAACGAAGACAGTTTCGTATCTTTCGTTTTCACAGCCATTTGACACGGCTGATCACGGCAGGGATGGCTTCAGCGTCCCGCTGATGGCGATGAGTGGCCTGGGCGGTAAGGCCCAGGCACGTGATGGCGCCTCGGTTGGGGTCACATAGGCATCACCCGAATGGTGAGGGCTGTACCACGGACTTAAGAAGTAGGTGATCCCATTTGTCCGCATCCCGCCGTCCTTGTGCTGATCGTTGTCACGAAAGTCGAGCAAGTTCCCGAGCGCCACGTACACGGTACCGCCTAGTTTTGGTTGCGTTGGAGGAATCTGCCTCGGAAACAACGCGTAATTAATCTGCGTATGTCGTCTGGAATGACCGTATGAGCAGCGCACTTGGCTTTCTACCTGGGATGTGAGACGCAACACCAAGGTCGATTTGCAGGGCAAGATTTACATGCCCGAGTCAATACAATGTGGAAGGTGCTCAATGAGGCATTTCCGACACGTTCCCTGCGGCGTCTGTTCATATCTCGACGACATGTGGAAACCTCGCCCACTCGATCCAGGGCACGTCATGGTGATTAAAGGTACGCGCGGGTCCAGACATCGTTGAAAGGCCAGGGGAACGGATGTTGAATGCAGGGGTGTCACGTTACCGCCTGACGCTTTCCAAAAAGGCGCAGTTTGAATTGTGATTGGTGGAGATCTGTTGAACTAAATAAGGGTCCATAAAAAAAAGTCGACCTTGTGCTCGCTAAAGCACGTCCAAATTTTTGTATATTCCAACCATCAAGGGGTGTGAATTCGTACCTTTTATTTCGCCACCCATTGTAAAGCTCGGGAGCTGATGCACGCCGTGGACGTCTGCCGTATTTTATTGTGGTACCTTCTAGTCAAATCAATTAACGACGGTTATTGAAGAGGGGTATTCGAGTCACGTGGCCTTTGAAGTAACGCCACCCAAGTCACGCTGTCACTCGAGCCGTTTCAGATTCCGAATCTGAACATTGCGTACTTCCTTCCTGGTCTTCTCTTCTGAAATTCACGCCAGCACAATCTGAAAGATGGATCTCTTACGACCCAGTGGGCCTAAATCGAGCTCCACGGGTCATGCCGTTTCGTACTAACTTGATTCGTTAGGTATTATTGTCCCAATTCGCAGAACTTGATAAGGAGACACGCGCTGTACACGCCGAACCGAATATTGTGCCGTAGGCTTATCTACTCACGAAATATCGACGTGTATTTCTTTTCCGGATTCCGTCTAGAGGGGGAAAACCACGGTAATATCGTCTGTGAGAGGTAATAGCCGAGCCTAGTTTCGTTTCAATGACGTGTTGAGATTGCGGTCGATTTTCTGCGCCCTAGATAACCCTGGAATGGCTCGCTTCCCCTTGCACAGCTCTCCATTCAGTCAATAATGCCAAATTAGCGCGTGAGAATGGCAGGCGTGTTCTGTTGCTGGGTTGCTGGGTTGCGAAAAGAAGCCGCCTTACCACCGGAAGACGTCGGGTTTCAGCGTGGCTAGGTATATAAGAACCTAGACACCGCATGGTCTGTCAGTCCGTGCCCAACGTTCTGGTTGTCTAGCGTCCGCTCCACCATGAAGTTCTTTGTCGTCGCTGCCCTCCTCGGCCTTGCTGCCCCCGCGCTCGCTCACTCCAACCTCTACAACTTGACGTACAGCACCCAGTACGACCACCCAGACGCCTCCCTTAAGAACGTTGCGTGCTGGACTGGCGAGCATGGCCTGCTCGCTCACGGGGAAAAGATCTACAAAGACCTCCCTACTTATCCTCACGTCGGAGGGGCCCCCCAGATAACGGCTAAAAACTCGCGTTACTGCCGCTCTTGCTGGCAGCTAACGTACAAGGACGCGCATGGCCATACGAAGAGTGTCAACTACACTGCCATCGACATTGGTCACCACGACTTCGTTACCTCGAAGGAGAGCTATGATTTCCTTACGGGTAAACAGTCTAAGAAGATGGTTCCGATTACTGCTGTTCGGAAACCAGAATCATGGTGCGGCCTGTGAGTTGGGCACAGAGGTGGGTCATCCGTCGCTACGCGCACTTGATTTTGGGCTGACCTTGGCCAAGGCGGTCGTGTAGGATTCCAGGTGCTATGCGTTGCCAGCCAGAACTCTTTCGACATGTGCCTGGCTACTTCTTGTGTGTTGTGCGATGCTATCCAGATAGAATGTGTACGTCGTACGAGGACGCTTCACTACCTACCAGTCAGGTCTCTTCACGCTCTTTGACAATTTATACCCTGAACAAGTAACTATTATACTGGGTGTTGTCGCTATCTCCATAGTTGCTGTACATGTTGAGGCTCACCACTGGCGGGGACTTTTTGACCCGCTAACGATTGGTTTCATCCTTTCGTCGTTGCGGGAATTACTACATCTATGCCGATTATTTCGTATGGACCGTAGAATGGCAGCCATCAAATTCTTGTGATGTTTCAGACGTTGGAACATGTGATTGGTTAAATTTCCGATGGCCGATCTAGAGCGCCCGGAAATTTTAACTCGAGAACGTCCCTGTGGTGTGGTGGTCATGATCACGTATGTTGGCCATGAGGTATGTAGGCTTGTACGGGCGAGAAGTCACCGTCATGAGAATACGGAGACGACGGATGGCCTCAACGATGCTCATTTTTGTCTCTGCAAACACGATGCAGGTCTTCTCTTCGTTACGTTGAAGCGGGCTTCTAGTACGGCTACATCAGCCCGACAGCGACCAGCTGACCCTCCTAGAGTGGAATCAATCCCGGGAGTTGGCTTCCGCCCGGTATGTTCACGTCTATCAGCCAGGTACTATTGAGTCGGTCCAAAAATACACGTCCTGCGATAGTTGTGTCCCGTTCGACGCTGAGCTCCCCGCCGTATCTCCCTGCTGAGCACTAGAATGAATGCCGCCCTCCTCGCACTCGCTCACCCTGTTTCAGCGCTGACAAGAAACTCTCCCTTGCGATGAGACATACGTCGATGCATCCCTGTCGCTCACGTTCGTCGCTTGCTCCAACGTGGTTGGAGCTCGCCTGCATGCCGCGCCCGCTATCACGTTACTTGTGGCGATAACTCGCTTACCGTTTTGACGGTGGATGGTTGCCCTTGATGGATTTAATCTATCCCAGGAGGCGATGAACGCTCTGACCGGAGACTTAGCGGTCAAATTTAACGGGGTCAATATCAATGGGACTGAGGTAGCCGCATCATTCTGCGGGCTTTGACCGCTGATATATAGATAGGGACCATCTCTGACGTATCGAGGGTGCCCATCGACTCATCCGTGGAGCAGAACAAGTACTTTCTCGGCCCGATAATTCGGACGCTCGATACGAGCTCGATGGACTTTTCTATTTTCCGAGAGCTCGGGGGGTCTTAAATTTGGATCACTATCCGCTTGACACATCCTGTAGTTCGTGACTGAGACAAAGGACCATGATTTCAAGCAGCGTTCGCATTACGTGCTCAAAAGGCCCGACCTATATCCGATAGACCCACAGCGCCGTGAAGCACGAGCCGTATCGCTCGGCCACGGACGACAACGCCATCAGAGGCTCTCTCGACACTGTCCAGAGTCCAATCATCACGGGGAGGGCCGCCAAGCCAGCCACGAGTTTCCGCGTTCGCGACGGGATTCGGGTGGCACCGAGCCATGCTGTTCGGAGGACGCTTACCCCTTCTATGGCATGAAACACGACGCTCGCTACGAGCCCCGTGTACAACGCCCAACTGCGCCACGGGAACCGAGTCAGACCAGTCTTGACGAATTCGTAGTCCAATTCGGCTGGTCCGACGGAAAAGATGGGTGGGGACGCGTCCGTCGGGGCGAGGCGGTGTGTAAAGACATGCATAGGAATGAAGACGAGGGCTGTGTATGCAGCGAGGCTCAATGGGCTCGTGAGTTTGCGTGGTCGTTTGGAGGCGGGCGCGAAGAGTCGACGTGCGACGCCCGAAGCGACGTGTACGACGAACGGGGTCAGGAGGAGATACTTCTCTCCGAATGGGGTCTGGTAGTACTCCCTTCCCAAGAGCTATCGTGATACCACAGACGATATATGTGCTTGAGCATGACTCCCGGGTCCTGATCCTTCTCTGGTACATACCATGGCATTGGAAGATAAGTTCGACCCTCCCACATTCGCTAGTAATGGAGCAGAGAGATGGACTAATAGAAACGTCGAGAGAAACGGTGCAGATGCATGGGAAAGCTTGGTCAATATCGAAGTCGTTGTTGCGTCGCTTGGATCCATGGGCGCTGCACCGGACAAAGATTCGTGCGAAACGGTTGAGCCTGGGAATTCGAGTCCCGCCACTCAGGCTCTTATTGTATTTTAATTACTGTAACCAGGTGAAGAACAGCGACGAACAATGGCGCATGGATACATTCTAACTTTATCAGACACAAGGGAATGGAAAAACCAAAGGCTGGTGCAAGCATTCGCGCGACAACCCTGATTCCCGACTGTCGCATGAAGGTATCTTGGAGACGGGCGTCAGGACTACATGGCGGCTAGTTACGACACCGTTTGGGTGCTAGCGAGAGAGATCGTGCATGGCGAAACAATGCGACGGCGGGTCTGACAGAGAATCGGTGCGCGTTCAACCCTTCGATGCGCCCTCGTTGTTGGTCGTTGTTAGGTTGATGCGGAAAGGTGATTAATTAAATGATTGCGTGTTGGTTGGATTGATCATTCCATGTTCCAGGCCCAATCACTTTTGCAAGAGTCCTTTATCGAGCGACTCATGAATCCGAGTGCCGAGCGTCGACGTTTTTGTTGACCAAGTATTCCCATGGATGTCGCCGCTATGTATTCTGACCTAACCCTTTCCCCTGGCCCGAGGCACGCCGTGCACGCAATTTAACCCATACCCTTCGGGAGTGGCTAAAGGGTATGGTATGGGTTATGGGTTTTCCGAAGGGTCGTACAGTGCTAGCCGAGCAATTGGGAACTGGAAAAAGGTACGGACTAAGAGGGGGTCGACTGTAATATCTAGGTCTCGTTTGGATCACGGGAACGTCTGTGGACCGCCGAAATATGGGAGTGGGAATACGTGTATGAAGGGAAAAAATCGACCAAGGTTGTTCCTTCCCGGCAATGGGCCCACCGCCGGGACTCATCGAGGCCAACGGCCTCATGTATGCGGTCCTTGAACGGAGAAAAAAAAGGTGGGTGATGCGTGTCGGACTGACCATGATGCCATTCCGTGGCGTCATGGGAAGTGCGCAAACAGCTCGAAGTAGACGAAGGTGCGGACAAGAGAAGGACGATCACGTACTCGGAACGGCTGTCGCTGGACCGGTGCGTCCCTCGTCCCTCTTCGGCTAGGCTCTGAGGTTATCGGGGGCGCATGAATTCAAACGCGCTGGACGCGTGCGAGATGGACAATGTTGTCGATGAACCTTGTTCGGGGTATCGGCAAGATGAAAAGACAATGGGCCGCAACTACGCTTCACCCCTCGCTTCCGACGTTGAACTTTTTTGTTCTTGGACAGACCATCGTAATGGCGAACTAGATGTTTGTGGGACAGCCTGTGTTCGCTACACATGCGCGCAACTTTACATGTCCTAGAGACGAGCAGGTCAGGTTGACGAGTCACTATAGTCCCTGCATGGGCGGTGCATAATAATAATGATAATTGTTTGTGAAACTGATAGATAGGAAGGAAGAAGGATTCCAAAAAAGGGATGGCGACGATCGTCAAACGCACGGGCCACTATATCTTGGCACCCCAGCTTGCGAAGCCTGGGACGGTCATTGTTTGCTGTGATGCCATGCCTGACTTGGTGGTTAGCCCAACTCTTCTGCAGCGGAATTAAACCCAGCGGTTGGCTTCCATCTTCCGAAATCGAGATGGTACGTTCTCGGGCTGTACTTCCTTCGAGAGTTGGTGTCCGCATCGACTGGTCTGCCCGACACTTACATACCTGCTTCATTGATTATCACAAGCTTCTGTGACTCGGGCAGTGGTTTGCACCGGTGCTGACCACCGGTAAACATGAGGACCAAAAGTCGGTCCTTCGTAAGAACCATGACACATTGCTCATTTTTATGCAAGTGACTCATGGCGTTTTCGCCTCTTGAGAATCATCATCTTCCCGAGGTCACCTCGTTTGGAAATATAACGAAATCTATCCCGACGACGACAAGGGTCACAGATCCTGTCGGCTAACGATTTCACTGAAGAATGAAGTCTCCGTCTCTTGCTTTCGCACTCTTCGCGCTCGCTCTCCACGCGTTGGTGCTCTCTTCCTTACGACACGACATATGACGAGACATCCCTGTCACCCACGTCTGTCGCTTGCTCGAACGGCGCCCACGGTCTCATATCGAATGGTTACATCACTCTACCCACCTTTCCCAATAAACCGTGACAGCTGGAATCCGCCTGCATGTGGCACATGCTATCACGTCACATATATCATGGCGATAAGACGCTTACCTCTTCGGCGGGTGTTACCCTTGATGGGTTTAGTCTCTCCCGGGAGGCGATGAACGAATTGACCGGGAACTTGGCGGCGGTCGATCTTGGCAGGGTCGGGATTTATGCAACTGAGGTCGCCGCGCCGTTCTGCGGGCTTTGACCGCTGATGGGTTAAGAGTCCATCAGTTTCGCTCTGGGGCGCTCGTCCACGAAACAGATCAAGGATTTTCCCAGCTCCACAATTCGGATGCTTGACACGAGCTCGATAGACTCTTCTCTTCTGATGCGTCGCTATTCGCGTGACACATCCTGTAGGCTCGCGGCGGTGAGATGAAGGAATTCATATCACCCACTCAATGGCCCGACCTATATCCGACAGACCTACAATGCCGTGAGCACATGCTGTATCACCCGGCCACGGACGATAGCGCTATCAGACATTCTCTTGACGACGTCCAGAATCCAAACATCATAGGGAAAGACGCTACGCCAGCCACGAGTTTCCGCGTTCGCGACGGGATTCCGATGGCACGGAGCCATGTAGTGCGGAAGACGTAGTCCAATTCGGCCGGTCCGACAAAAAGGTTGGGCGGCAGGCGAGACGATGTGGTAGGACATGAATAGGAATGAAGGCGAGGGCTGTATAAGCAGCGAAGCTCAACGGGTTCGTGAGTTTGCGTGGTCGCTGGTGCGTAGAATTACCGCGCAACGCCTGACGCGACGTGTCGACGAACGGGGTCAGGAGGGAATACGTTTCTCCGAACGGGGTCTGGTAGTACCCCCTTCCCAAGAGCTATGGTGATGCCACGGATGGTATGCGTTCAATGAGCATATTTCCCGGACAATCGGAAGACAAGCTCGACCCTCTCGCGTCGTAAGTATCGGGGCGGAAAGATGGACCGATAGAATCGTCGAGTGAATCGGTGCAGATGTGTGGAAAGCTTAGACTCCACGTTCGGTCGCCTGGATTCGTATTACCGTGGGGTGCGTGCGGTACTTGACAAAGGATTCTTGCGAAACGACTGAGCCTGGGAACTTTACTGTAATTGAGTCGTGCCACTATTCTCCAACTTCGTGCAAGAATTCAGCTATAACAATCACCATTCTTTGTCTTTGTCAAGCTGAAGGACAACGAGAACGAGGGCACACAGACTAAAAGGCGACGACAACGCTGGCGGAAGACGGTGCGGGCAAGAGAAGGAGGTCGACGTTCTTCAGACGACTGCGGCTCGGCCGCCGGTGCGTTTTTGTTTCTAGATCCTTGGTCCGAACTTCTTCGCTGCTGCGTCGCTGGCTTTACTCTCTCTGTAACTTGGTTTTACTTTCCGACACCTTCGCTCTGTCGCTCTGTCGGCACACTGGTCATTGCACACACCCAGGATAAGCCTATCACTCAGTTGATCAATCCTCTCAAATCCTATAGCATTGTAGTCGTTGCAGTGAATTTAGCCTAGCACATGCATCAATGTAGATCACAGTGCCCATCGGAGGGCATAATGAACAGCCTCTTCCACGTGCGGCGATCTACAGGGCCTCGATCACATCCTAGCGGGACCTATACTTAGGTGGAAGAGTGTTAGCACTCTGGATCCGTGTCCCAAATGGAGGGCCATCTAGAACGAGGTACTTGCCTGACCACGACCACGACCACGACCACAATCAGTTTCTGGTGTCGTGGAACATCAACATCTGTCATAGTGCCGTAGAATTTGAAAGAAAACGAAAAGGGAAGGAAGACTTTGCCGAACTTTCGCGCAGACGATCGTCCCCGTCGGTCAAATGTAATAGCACCCAAACGTACGGCGTAGCCCACGACGAAAAAAAAGGTGAACTGGATAGAGGGTGCAGCGGAAATGAGCACCAACTGTGGAAATGCGAGGGGCCTTGAATGAGATGAAGGCTGCATGTGGTCCGAGACCGTCCATCCCCTCCTTGAGGTCAATCCATTTCTCTGTATCGAGGGCGAGACACGACTCGCGCTTTTCCTCGCCGCTGTCTGTGAACGTTACGGAGACCCATCGCGACGGCGTATTCGATCGCTGCAAAGGGGATAACTGGGAATAGCCCAAACCGCCACCTGCACCAGGAATCGCAATTCAGCTGCCAGTAGGGACGTTGATGCTTTGAGGCTTTGTTAGTGCGCATCGCTTGTTCGTCAGGCGGGAAAGACGGTGCAAGATAGGTCATGTCTTGGGGTGCGAGGAAACAGCACGCAGTATGACTACGTTTGACCTGGGACGCGAGAATTCTGTCATGTACGGCAGAATAGTCGGGCGACGTTGCTCCCTGAGATACGCAGAGCTTGACGAAGAAGGGTAGATACATTCCGTAATCGAAGTTCCCAGACAAGCTGCGCGACGCTCGTTGGGCAACGATGACGGGGTGTATTACTTGTCGAATCTGTATCGACTCTGTAGTGCGGTCTCTTTGGTTCGTTTGTAGAGACGACGCGTGGGTTGCTTGGATAGACCGTTGCTTCCCTGCAGTTGTGAGTCGTCTGACTCATTTCTGGCGGAAGTTGTCTTTTCAAGCTTTCAGTTGAGGTGGACGCAGATGGACCTGATTAGTGAGAATTTTACTACACGGCGAATCTGTCTGCACAGTGCGGAACTCACCTGCGAGTGGTGCAATTTGTTCAGTATCGATATCGAAGTGGATGAATAATCCAAGGCGCGAACGGTCACGTGGAGGAAAAATCAAGTAGACGCCGTTACCGCCATCACTTCGTCGCTGACCTTTTCTTGTGGATGTAGGTTTCGATGTGGTGCCCCATCTCCAGTAATTAGAGCGTCGGTTGCCAGACGGAGATTCTTCGGACATCAATATCGTCGCGAGTCACATGCTCCAATGCGAAACTCATAAAGAGAATGGAACAGCTTCTCGATCTCTCTTCGTCCCCACGAAATGCCTCCCTCAGACTTTGCCAGCGCGGACGTCGACCAGATCGTCAAACATCTCACCACCGACGAGGCTATCTCGCTGACCGCAGGCGTCGGCTTTTGGCACACCCATGGGATACCTAGGCTCGGTATACCAGCTATCAAGGTTCGTATCAACGGACGGCTCGCTCTGTTGCGCATCTCACTTGTCATATTTCTAGGTCAGCGATGGTCCAAATGGTACGTGTGTCATCCATCTCATACCCGTCTTAGTTGTAATCTTGGCATATGTCAGGAATCAGAGGAAACCATTTCTTTATGGGCACCCCGGCAGCTTGTCTCCCGTCAGCGACGGCGCTTGGCGCAACTTGGGATACAGAGCTTATCGAGCAGGCCGGTAAGCTTCTCGCAGGCGAGGCAAAACTTAGGGCTGCCCCGGTTATCCTCGCACCGACGTGCAACATTCAAAGGGTACCGTCATCATCGTCTATATCCTTTGCACCAGCTAACGGCAATCATCGACACAGAATCCTCTCGGAGGGCGGGTAAGCCTTGCAGAGAAATAATGGCCGCATACATGCTAACATACAATAGTCTTTTGAAAGCTTTTCAGAGGACCCCATACTTTCTGGACTCATTGCTGCTGCCTATGTGAAAGGCGTTCAGAAAAACGGTATCGGAACGACCATCAAACACATTGTGTATGTCTTCCTGTTCTGCTTCTGTATAAGTAGCTGAATGCTCATCTTAGTTGCAACGACAAGGAGAACGACCGAATGGGATATGACAGTATTGTCAGTGAACGTGCTCTGCGTGAGATTTACCTCATGCCGTTCATGCTTGCCCAAAAACACGCTAAACCTTGGTGCATCATGACTGCGTGCGTCTCCCAATCATTTTTCGTCAGATATTGACCGCTGTTCGTATTCTTAGGTATAACCGTATCAATGGTACCCATGCATCCGAGAATCGTCACTTACTCCATGACATCCTTCGAAACGAATGGAAATTCGATGGGTTGATTATGAGTGATTGGTACGGGTGGCTTGATCTTTCTACATATAACGTCCATTGAACAGAATGTTTCTGCAGGTTTGGTATTTACAGCGTTGACCTCAGTTTAAATGCCGGGTTGGACCTCGAGATGCCGGGAACGAACAAGTGGCGTTCGGTTGACCTTATGAACCGATCGATCGTGTCCCGTAAAGTCACGGTTCGGACCATTAAGGAACGGGCGAAAAAGGTGGTCGAATTGGCTAAACGAGTCGCACAAGAATCACCACAAGTCGGTTCTCCAACTTTATGTTCTTATAATGTGTCTCTAATTTCCTTCAGATCCTGGATGGAGATGGCATCGAGCGATCCGTGGAGAGCGAGGAGGACAAATGTCTCTTGCGTAAGCTCGCAGCAGAATCGATCGTCCTCTTGAAGAACGATAATAATATCTTGCCTCTTCAACCTGGAAATTTGAACAAGGTCGTGATCGTTGGTGGCAATGCAAAGGCTGTCATTCTGTCTGGCGGTGGTTCTGCCGCCCTGAAGCCTTCGTACTTTGTTTCGCCGTATGAAGGCATCGTCAACGCACTTCCGCCGCATATCGAGGTCACTTACAGCGAGGGCGCCAGTAGTACGTCGTTTTCGATCCCAGAGACACGTAGCTGACCATCATGTTAGCGTACATGGGTATGCCCACTCTCGATTTCGAACTTGTGACACCGTCGGGAGAGCGCGGATGGATCGGTACTTGGTACGCGCATGAAAGTGACGAGAGCATGACCCCCATGAACACTCCCTACGAAACACGACTCGTGGACGAGACTCGGATCTTCATCGGCACCTCTGCACCCAGGGGTATCACCCGCAGGTGGACCATGAAGCTTGAAGGTCAGCTGAAGCCCAGAGCCCGCGACTGTATGTTCGAGTTTGGGTTGACGGTGTCTGGGAGGGCCAAGGTGGAAGCCCCGTCCGTTTCGTAGAATTATCGTTCTGACCCGTTTTATTTTTAGCTCTTTGTTGATGGCAAGTTAGTAATCGATAACTGGACACGCCAGCGTCGTGGAGATTCTTTCTTCAACAGCGGCTCGCAAGAGGAGAAGGGCACGGTTGATCTCAAGGCAGATGTGAAATACAACATCCTTGTCGAGTTCTGCAACGTCAGCGCGCCTGCGGACGGTGACGAGGATGAGACGGTTCAAGACAGTAACCCCGGGGTACGTCTCGGGGGTGCCGAGGTCCAAGATGCCGACGTGAAGATGGCTGAGGCAATCAGGCTAGCATCCGAGGCAGACGTCGTCATTGCCATAATCGGTCTGAACGCTGAATGGGAGACAGAGGGTTACGACAGAAAGACGCTGGCCCTTCCCGGTCGAACAGATGAGCTGATTGCCAAATTGTCAGCTGCGAACCCAAAGACCGTGGTAGTTACCCAATCCGTAAGGTAGATTTCCTGGCCACGTTCTACCTTGTCTGATGATGGCTAGGGCTCGTCGATAACAATGCCCTGGGCGGACTTTGTTCCTGCCATCGTCCACTCTTGGTACCTCGGAAACGCAACTGGTGATGCCATCGCTGACGTTCTGTTCGGGAAGAAGAACCCCTCAGGAAAACTTTCATTGACATTCCCCAAGAGGATTGAGGACGTTGGCTCGCATGGTCATTTCCATTCCGAAAACGGGGCTCTGCGTTACGGGGAAGACTTGTTCGTCGTACGTACGCTCCTCCATGCGCACGACAGCGACTTTAGCTTGGTTCCTCTTCGATAGGGCTACAAACACTTTCAACACTGCAGTATTGTCCCCCAATTCGCGTTCGGGTGAGTAGCCGTCAAACCCTGCGCAACGCATAGCTGACGTCGTTCGTACGTAGACACGGGCTCTCGTACACCACGTTCGCCGTATCCGATCTCGGCCTCTCCACGCCGGTCGTCACCAAGGATGGCGAGTTTAGTCTGACTGTGACAATCACCGTGACCAACACCGGCGCGGTCACGGGATCGGAAGTCGTGCAGCTGTACGTGTCGATGCCGACGACGTCCGGGGTGACGCACCCTCGGCGTCTGCTGCGAGCGTTTGGCAAGGTACGGGACCTTGGCCCCAGGGAGAGCGCGGGTCTTGCGTTGGCGCTCGACAAGATCGCAGTGTCATACTGGGACGATCGAATTGGGCGGTGGGTGATCGAGGCGGGGGTGTATGGTGTGAGCGTTGGATCGAGCAGCGAGGTGTTGGCGTTGATGGCGGAATTCGTCGTGCATGAAACGGTCGAGTGGAGTGGGTTGTAAAGGTGCGGTCGCGTTGTACGAAGATTATTTTTTCTGCTGATGCACATTGGTACATAAGCTCACCTATCTATGGCATTCCCAAGCGTATAGAAATCGTATGGGATGTGAAACCCAGAGTCTCTGTCGAGGTCAATGGCCTGCTTGTTTAAACAGGAGGTTGGCAGTCAAGAAAAATTTGACGTTTAAGAAGTTCGAGTTCGAAGACATGGAATGTCGACCATGGCCTCTGGTCCTGGAATGCTGATGTGCAGAATAAAGTTCAAGGTGTATGACCAAGGCTCAAGCGCTTGCCTCAAGTATTTGAGCGCAACGAGGATCCGTCATGTTGTTCAGATCCGTTGTGATTATTCTCGTCAGCCTTGATCGACCCGCAGGGTTGGACCGACATGGAAGCTGTTCAAATGCCAGCCTCTCAGACTACCATCTATACTCAAAGTGGCCCGCAGCGTGAAGGCGAATAATGCCGGTGGTGGAGCTTGTACGTACAGAACTGGAGTCGATGGGATCCAAGTCGAAATGATTTATATTTAAGAAGGGGGTCACCACAACCATTGGACGTCATAGCGTGGTTCACATGGCGGGATCAAAAGGTAAGAATCTGTGTCCGGCATGGCTGCATCCCAAGTTATCCACGTTGAAATCGGGAAAAAACGATGTAAAACCCACTGATGCGATCAACTTGGTAAACCGTTCGTCTCTATGTGGTTGCGATTTCATGTTTGCCATCTCGGCCATCTGGACGGTCGCAGGCCTGGAATGTTTTAGTGACACGCCCTCACTGAAATACGGCGCTGGTGAAGCAGTGCCGAAAACACGCGGCAAGGGCGTGTGCACTGGTTTGTAACGGTGAGTGTTGTTGGGCAGCGCGACTTGTTCATGAACTTTCCGTGCAACATTTGCCATCGACAATGACTGGTGAGCTGTGGTGAAAGAACGTGTATTTCTTACTGACGGTTGGCCAAGAGCGTTACCTGCCCAACAAAATCGAGGCTGAAGGCTTTACGAGGGCAGTGACGTTCGCAGCGGATGGCGAGCATTTCTTAGCGGGCGGTGGTGATGGGATTCGAGTGTGGGGAGCGGAGGGTACCAAAACCGTCGAGGCGGGGGATGTCTGGTGTCTCGCTGTGTCGAAGAACGGCGGGTGGATTGCAGCGGGAACGGACAAAGTGACGGTGTGGGACGCGGAGACACACGAGCAAGTCTGGTCACAAAAGTTCACCGACGTCTTCGACGTTTGCGGGGCAGTCGACTTTTCGCCCGACTCGACTCGGCTCATCACAGAAGGGAAGAAAGCCACGGCCATCATTTTGGAGGTTTCGAGTGGCGAACAAGTGCAAACACTTGACCACAGTGGCGTCACGGCAGTGAAATACTCTCCGCAGGGCGATCACGTCGCGACAGCTTCTTACAGTTCCGTTAAAGTCTGGGACAGCGACGACGGAAAATTGCTCGCGAGGATTCAAGCTGAAGTAACCCCGGTGTTCAACACTGGTCTGCTCTGGTCCAACGACCACCTCTTTGTCGTATCTGGCAGTGCAATCAGGCAATTTGGAGCGTCCACCGGGTCACAAGTCTGTCAGTGGCCAGTTTCAGAGAGCGACTCCAACTCCTGCATTGCACTGCCTCAGCATGGAGATTTAATCGCATACTCTACGGACAAGACAGTGACGTTTTGGGACACGTCGACGCACGCCCAGGTTGGTCTCGTCCAACATCCTGAACGGATACGTTCAATCACATTCACTCCGGACGACCGGTTTCTTGCCATCGCTGGAGATGATGGAAAAATCATCATGGAAGATCTCGACATCCCTCACTCGAATCTTACGGCAAGTATTGCATTGTTGAATCAGTCTTGCTGCCAATTCACTTCGTCTCGCTCTTCATTCAGTATACATGCTTATTGCTTCGTCTTTCAGGAGCAATTCCTCAATGTCACCGACATTGCGCTCGACTCGTGGAAACAAGGTTTGCTCGCAGACGCTGAAACGTCATTGACCCAAACGATATCACGTTTTATTTGGCGGAACCATCATCCTCTCGCCAACAGAGCCCTCGTACGATCCCGGTTGCATAATTGGGACCTAGCCCTCCATGACGCCGAACAAGTCCGTCCTCGCTCACTCTCCTACACGTTCGTGCTCACTTGAATCACCCGTAGTCCATCGAGATTCAACCGTCTGTGATTGGCTATGTCGCAAAGTCTGTCGCACTCGTCGGAGGTGGTCAAACGGACGACGGTTGCCGCGTGTTCGATTTGGCTTTCAAGCATTGCGATCCAACTGACATGGATGATCTCCTGTTGATCAAGGTGTGTATCCTCTTCGTCAATCGGTCCAACTCGTTTCCCATTCAACTGCACCTCTTTCTCAGGCCGTGCTTCTGTTCATTTCCGGAATGCACGATGAAGCCATGTCGCGTGTCGACGACCTCGTCTCTACACCACAGCAGGAGCCGTTCTATCAAGTTCAGGCACGTGCATGATGTAGTACCATGCGAGAATAGTGACGCCAATATTCCCACCAGGCGTACATGTGTCTTCATCTTGGATGCTTACATATGGAAAGGAGCGAGTACGAAGGTGCAATATCCTTGTTCGAGCGTGCACGGGGAAAAACACGGCCCCACGAGGAACATCGTTTCCTTACCATCTCCCTCGTAAGCTCTCGCCAACAATCTGGTATCGTGATCAACTGACACCACCTTTGGCAGATATCAGGCTGGACTTTTAATGACCTCGGTATCACGATTCGACAGCGCCTTTGTGACGCATTGTATGCAGTGGGTCGCACCAACGATGCAGGCGAATCCATTCTCGAGCTGGTGGATACAATGGACGAAGAGGACTTTCTAATGGAATCGATGACCGAGTGGATTTCCAGTGAGTTTGTCTGTCTTTTCGTTTCATACACTCGAATTTCTGTCAGGTTTCACACAAAAGTACCTTTCAAGTACAGACGACGGTGCAATGGACAAGGTTGCCCACGATAACGTGCCGCCTATCGCTAGTCCAACCCTCGATACATCGACCCATGTGCAACTGTTGAAGGTGTGGGCAAAAGCGACGTTGGCGGGTCGCTCATGGAAAGACGCGTTGGACAATTCTACGAATGCAAGTATCCATTTTTACCCGATACGCCTCAGTGGTCTGACGTTCTTTAACTTGCAGTTCGTGACTCCAAGACTCTCGATCTACCGGGTCATATGTGAACATCTCGAATCAACTGGTCGCATGGTAGATGCTAGCGAATGTTTCTGTCACATGATGGTCGAGACAAACGAGCAGCTGAGCAACCGCGCTGAACGAGATTGGGCCTTCGGTGAGCGGTATTCACTGTTCACATGACATGTAACTGACTGTCGTGTTTCAGCCTTCAAACAGCGTTGCTCGGGGAAGCTAGAGACCAATGGGGACATGACTACGAGTGAGGAGCAGCACGGCGATGCCATTAAACATTATTCGGCCGCATTGGCTCTTGGTCCTGCTGAATCAAGGGATCTCTTCGTCAAGCGAAGCAAGGCGTACCTCGCCAGTGGTTTGTGGGAGGCAGCGTTGGAAGACGCCAACAAGGTATGTTGCTTCGTCCCAAGCAGTCGGTCCTTGTAATTGATCATCGTCAGGCAATTGAGCTAGACCCAATGTCCCCATGGGGTTACGAAAGGAAGCATGCCGCATTACACAGAGGAGGAGATTACGAAAACGCAATCAATGCATTCGAGGTGATGCTGTCAAGGATGTTGCGTTCGTCTGATCCACAGATTCGCGGTAAGCATGCCGATACCACTGTCAAGTTCATATATTCATACCATCTCCCAGAGCATCATCGCCAGTACGTAGATCCGGGAGAGACGAAAGAGGCAATTCGAAGAGCCGTGCGAAACGCCATCCGCGATTCTCCAAGGGTACTCATTAACACCATCTCTGGTCGGCTCGTCGACAAGTCAGAACAAGCTGCATCATTCGAGTCGCTCCCAGACTTCAACAAGTTGATCTCCTCCACGACGACACACATTGACCACGCTCGGATCGACCACGAGGTCGGACAGTTCTTTCGCTATGTGATGTTCTCACACAGGTGGGAAGATAATGAACCTCTATTCGAGAAGGTGATGCGCATTGTGGTGTACGACCTCGAGGAGTCACCCACGCATCACAAGCTACAAATGTTCTGCAAGATTGTACGAGATTCCGGGCTACATTGGGCATGGAGCGACACTTGCTGCATCAACAAGACAGACCACTTCATTCTGCAAGAGGCACTGGTCTCGATGTTCAAGTGGTATCGAGGTTCGGCGGCAACACTCGTTCACCTCCGTGGTGTTCCTTCTCAGTCAGGACGCGGCCATCTTGTGGGAAGTATGTGGAACTCTCGTGCATGGACGTTCCAGGAATACCATGCATCAAAGGTCGTCCGGTTTTATAACGAGGACTGGACTCTATATCTGAACCTCGATATACCAAACCACAAGGAATCGCCCGAGATCTTGCAGAGATGGAGGAGGCGACGGGCATCGCTACTCGAGCCTTGGTGGCACTTCAACCTGGGCTGGACGACATACGAGAAAAGTTATGTCTGGCTTCAACACGACAGACGACGCTTGTCGAGGATGCGGCCTATTCATTACTAGGCATGTTCTCGATCTCGATGCCAGTCGTATACGGCGAGGGGGACCAAGCACTTGGGCGATTGCTATCGCAGATACTCACTAGCTCAGGAGACACCAGTATTCTTGCATGGACTGGTATATCGGGGAGGTTCAACAGCTGTCTGCCAAGCAGCATCACTGCGTTCAGCAAGTTGGCGACCTCTCACATTCCACCTGCCATCACAAGTGTTGAAATGGAGACCGCCATCGCTGGACTGCGCAGTACATCGTCTAATCTTACGTCAGCGACAAAGTTCTATGAGAGACTCGATGAGCTCCGTGTACCAGCATTTGCAGGAAAACGGATGACGCTTCCGTGCGTCGTCTTTAAACTTGGGCCATTATCGGTTTCTCGTGACAAGTCGGAGCAAGTATTCCGTGCTCAGACAGCTGCACTTGGGATAGTAGAGGTCAAGACGGAGGAGGACCTCACTCGATTCACGTCCCTCTTTCTCGTTCATCCATGGATCGACTATCTCCTTGACCGACAGCCCGTGGGCAGTGCATTTGAAGTGATACCTGAGGAGAACGCTAATGATCGGTCGTCTACGATCGGTGAGCTGTCTTGGTCGCTCTCGCCAGCGGATAAGCAGATGCGCGCTCTACGCATGCTCGCTCGTTTGCGACAGCCGTTTGGTGCGCTGTTGCTCACGCGGAGCCGTAGCGTGTCTGCATACAGGAGGGTCGCTACGGACAGTTTGGTCAGGGTGCAGGTGGGGGAGATTACGCCGGCGGTGTTAAGCAAGCTGATGGACAACGTGTTCGCGCTGGACGTGCTTTGACGGCTTGCATTGACACGACTTTAGACTTTTTGTTGCTTTTCATCAGTTGAACATGTCATAGTCAACTCCATTTCCTCCATGAGTGTTGCAATGGGCGCCCTTTGCGAGTACTTCTCACAAACTTAGCTATGTTTATCGCATTCAGAGTTTTGAGTATCGGTTCGAAGTATACCTCCTATTTCTTCCAAGTGTCTACTACTGGTACCGTTACCTCCCCCAGCTTCGCCGTGACGGTCCCAAGATCCTCGACGCGCTACACCAAACCGCTTTTACGCTCCGCGCACAGACTACATGTTCACTCGCTAATCCCACACTGCCACCTCTCGTGGTTACCGCGGTCCGTCTACACGAGGCACTGATGGGTCTAGTATCTCTAGCCCAACCCGGGAAGAAGAAACGGTATGCGAAATGGATGCGGCTGCCACCCTCCCCACCAAAAGCCGAATCGACCTGCGCATCAAACTCCGCAGATCCGTCACGCCCCTCGATCACTTTTGAGTGTACGGATTGCAGCCAAGAACCGTCATGATGGAATGTGTGGTGCACTGAGAGTCGGCCTGCAGACCGCGAGATGAGTTCGAGTTATAATTCGACATGAAATCGAGCCCAAGATATTGTCGATCAGGTGGCTCCCCGACGGAACAAGGCGGGAGTGGAGGTTGCAAGAGCTCGAACGAAGGCAAGAAAATTACAAGAGGAGAAACTCGTCATGCTTGCACGTGAGGAGGGTCGCGGAATGGAGTGGAGGGGCTGTGCATGAATCGCAGGATAGGCTATGAC
>JBBPJX010000215.1:0-21803 GCA_038088955.1 Neotropicomus parvogracilis
GTAGTTGGAAAAGTAAGCACGCTCATCAGCCAGCGTGGATGCTGCAACAGTGATCGACTTCTTGGAACCCGCCGGAGAATATTCACAAGCGTTCTTGTTGTCATTACCTATATTGCGTGAGCGAGCGGAATAGAAAGGGTTTGATTTGCATTTGCATACCAGCCGCAACAGCAAAGTGAAGTCCAGCGTCGACAGATTTGTCGACGACCATATCCAAGGCTGGTGACTTGGAACCACCAAGACTCATATTGCCAACGGAACCCTTGTGAGCGGTCTTCCCAGTAGCAGCGACCTCGGCACGGGCTGCTGCAGCTTTAGCCTGAGCCTGTTGCGACGCCCACGCGACACCAGCAACGACATCGGACATGGATCCGCTACCATTTGCACCGAGAACCTTGACGGCAATGAGGTTCGCGTTCTTAGCGACACCATACTTGCGAGATCCAATAGTACCGGCACAGTGTGTGCCGTGGCCGTTGCCGTCTTCATCCACATCGCGGGGAATGGTTCTACCCCAGACAGCGCGACCCCCGAACTCTGTGTGGTGAATGTTGATCCCGGTATCGATGACATAGACGTCGACGCCGTCGCCACCGTGTTTGTCATATACGTATTTGGTGAAAGTGCCAAAGGTGAGTGCAGGTTTGTGGCTGATACGGGCAAGACCCTAAGAGATATAAAAGTCAGCAAGAACTAGACGGAAGAAAGAAGCGCGTACCCAAGGAGCGCTGTTCTGGGTAGTGACCGGATCGATGTCGGTGGTGCGGACGACCTGATCGCGCTCTACAAATTCAACCTCCGGCATTCTACGTATTTGGTCGATGACTCCGTCGGCAAACTCTCCGGCATAACCCTTGATGTGGGTGTCGTATACGTGGCGGAGTCCGGAGGCGACGTTGTCACCAAGAAGGGAGTCGGACTGGTGGGCTGATTGCAAGAAGTTGAGATGGTTCTGCATTAGCGAGGGGGAGACGCCATCCTTCAACACGACGATGTACGAGTTGTTGACAGTACCGTGGACGTGTTCGACCTCTACGAGGGGAGCGACGGCAAAGTGAGGACGGCGCTGCGTGGAGTATGAAGAGGTGGAGAGAGGAGTGGCCAGCGCTGACGACGCCAACGACGCCGCCAAGAGGGCAAGTGTGAACTGTGACATGGCGGACGAATGCAAAGAGTCCAGCGCGGGGGAAGGAAAGCTCAGTACTTGAGCGTTTCCACGGTTGTGATTGGCTTTGTTTGGTTTCGGTGGCGAGCATCTCCAGCGTAGCACCCATTCCGAGCCACCTCAATCTTATATTCACGCTCAGAGAGTGCTGTGCATGATATGTACTGGTAGGACCTGGCGCGTTGCTGTCACTATCACCATTACCGCAACCATAGAACGCGTCCGATCCATAATCGCAGCTGCGCCTTGGGTCTCTAGTATACTCCCGCGAAAACGCCGCCGTAATCCACGTGACAACCGCTTTAATGGCCGAGCTGTGATGAACCGCAAACCCCATCCTGCCCGGGTGAGTCACCAACTCGTTCGCAGCGCCGTCCTTGGCCTTCAACTCTAGAAATGGGCCCCAGCGCACACCCAAATGACACCCCGTTCAACACGATATCTACTGCCACCTCCATCTCCTCGCTTCGTGGAATGGTCCATGCGCAAGAGAGGACGCCCCTTCTCAACCGGGACGATGTCGAAGCCGGTCCGGCTCAGTATGCCACAGATACACGCTCTGTGGCAGACGCCACCTCGACCGTCGGTGGGTATCTACTTTAGTTACTCACCAACCCGAGCAAACTCGTCTTCTCAGCGCTCGAAGGTGGGAAGCGAACAAAGATACGGGACACCAAGTTTGCAAGGAGAGTGCGATACTACGTGCCCTCGACCGCATGGATCCCTGATTACTCATTCTCTCTGTAAGTTTTTCCTGGCCTTGCCCTTGCTCCACCACCTCACTCCAGTTCAGCCTCGGTGGCGACGTGATCGCTGGCGTGTCACTCGCTGCTATACTCATACCGCTGTCGGTCAGTTATGGTACCGCTCTGGCCAAGATTGGTCCAACAGCTGGTCTTGTAAGAAATGTTGCTCTCACACGATCAGACTCACTACTACATTATTCTGTCAGTTCGCTGCATCTATACCTCCTATTGCTTACAGTTTACTGGGAACATCAAGACAACTCAGTGTCGCAGCTGAAGCTTCGTTGTCATTGCTTGTCGGTCAAGCCGTGACCGATTATCGTCACTCAGACCCCAACGCTTCTGCTGATAAATTAGGTATCGCTGTGGCGACCGCAATAAGTCTTCAGGTACGATTTCCCACTATCATTCGGACTTTACTTACACTAGCGCTAGGTTGGATTGTTCGCGTTTCTCTTGGGCTTTCTTCGCCTCGGCTTTTTGGACGTCGTCCTGAGTCGTGCCCTTCTCCGTGGTTTTGTAACTGCCGTCGCGGTTGTGATCACCGTGTGCGTACGATGTCCTTCTATCACCGTGGCACATGTTGACGTAGCACTCAGAGAGCAACTGATCCCCATGTTTGGTTTGGCTGCGTTGGAAGACCAAATTCGTCCTGAAACGACTCTAGACAAGATACTCTTTCTTGTTGAATATGTTTGGACGCACTCCCATAAACTGACAACTCTCATCAGTTTCGGAGTACTGTTCGTTTTGATCTTCCTACGATTTTCCAAGGAATTCTTCAAGAAGACGTGGTGGATTTATCGACTTCCTGAAGTCCTCATCGTCCTTGTTGCCTCTACTTGCAAGTCATTGTGATCACCGCAATGAGTTAGCACTGACGTTCTTTCAGGGATATCCAACGAGCTGCATTGGGATCAAGACGGTGTTGCGATTCTCGGCTCCGTCCCTGTCTCGACCAGCAAACACTTCTTCAAGTTTCCACTGGGCTCACATACGTATTCTTTCATGCGCGGCACGACATCTACCGCGATGTGGGTGGGTTCGCTGCACGTGGAGCGCAACGCTAATTGCTCGGCCTAACAGCTTAATTACGGTCATTGGTTTCTTGGATAGTATTGTTGCCGCGAAGCAGAACGGGGACCGCTTTGGTAATCAGATTAGTCCAAATCGCGAGCTAGTTGCGTTGGGTGCCGCCAATCTCGCAGGATCGTTTGTTCCAGGCACCCTCCCCGCTTTCGGTTCGATCGTGAGGTCTGTGCAATGATGGCTGTGTAGACGATGAAGCTGACGGTGTTACAGGTCTCGGATTAATGGCGATATCGGTGCTAGGACGCAGCTGGCTTCACTGATCACTGCGGTGCTTGTCCTTCTGGCAACATTCTTCCTCCTTCCTATGCTTTACTACTTGCCTAAATGTGTCTTGGCTTCCATGTTTGTCTTTGATGTCGTATCATGTGGTCTACTCTGATCCCGGTTTCCACAGGCTATGTCTGTTTGTTATGTCTCTCTTTGAAGAGGTTCCGCACGACCTGGTGTACTACTACAAGTGCGTTGTTTTCGTCTGAACAAGTCTACCTGACCCGAGGATCTGTCGCTAGGATTGGAGCGTGGATGGACTTGGCATTGATGTTCATCACGTTCACACTCTCTGTCATTTGGAACGTTGAGATTGGAATCGTAGTCAGTTTGATCATATCGCTTCTATTAGTCGTCCGGCGGTCGTCAAAGACACGCATGATGGTGCTCGTGAGTCATGCTAAACTTCGAAGTTAGATGTTGTGATGGATGTTGTGACACAGGGTCGTGTTCCTGGTACGGATCAATGGCGACCTGTGACGGATGTGCCCGAGGTCGAGGACATTCCTGGTACATTGATCGTGCGCATTCGGGAGAGCCTTGATTTCGGTACGTCGGAATATCATAACAACTTGATGGTGTGCTCATATTATTTCAGCCAATAGCTCTCATCTGAAAGGTGTTTATTATCAAATCGTACTGTGGCAACGACTCACGTTTCTCATAGAACGACTGCATAGATTTGAGTTGTATGGTGCTCACCACGCGCACCCATCTGAGGAGCCCAGGAGGCAACCCGCTAGCGTGTTGGTCTTCCATATGGCTGACGTCGATAGCTGCGATGCAACGTACGTGCAACAGCTTTTTTGTTCGTTGCCTTGTTCCTGACCTGATTCGCGTGTTAAGGGCTGTACAAATTTTCCACGAACTGTTGGAGTCATACAAGGCAAGTCATAATTTCGTTTTTGACACGTCGACTGATCTACAATTCGCTTAGGGCCGAGGCGTCCGCCTGTACATCACGCACCTCCGATCTGGAATCCGAGAAGTGTTTGAGAACGCGGGGATCGTTAAATTGCTGGGTCCCGATGCGTTCTACAGTACCCTCAGCGGTGCCATTGCGCACGTCGAAGCAGGGGATGAGTGATGAGTGGGAAGCTACGGTCATGATACGACATTTTATGACATTCACGACTATCGCTGACATTGTACATAGAGCTGTTTCCAGTACACATGCACATTACTAGACTGTTTCTTCGTGCGCGATTTCCGTCTCTCTGAAATCCACCATGCAGCCACCGATTCGAGTGAGAAGACCACTCAGAAGCTCTGTGGCGTTATCCGACTTCGCGTTGTTTCTCCCAATCCTGGCACCGCTCTTTTGGCGGGTGCTATAAGAAAAAACTCGATACAGAGTCTCTCGACGAGTCCTTCGTTTCCTCTTCCTGAGCTTGGCAATGCGTTCTTTTTCTCCTTCCGTTCGGTTTGTTGTCTCTCGGACTTTCTGTCAGCTCAGATCCGATTCTCTCCCGCTGGACTTTGCATGAGCGTCGTTCGCACATCCCGTCAGGATGGACGCTAGCACGCAAGGACGACGTGTCTGCCCTTATTCCCCTACGCTTCGCGCTTACACAGTCCAACCTCGAGAACCTGGAAGAATATCTTTATGACGTGTCTCATCCCAGTTCTCCCAACTACGGCAAGCACTGGCCGCCTGATCGGGTCGCCTCGATGTTTGCCCCGAGTCGTCGCTCGGTCGACGCAGTTCGGAACTGGCTGGTCGAGAGTGGTGTCGAGTTACACCGCATCAAGCTCTCTGCGTCCGGGGGCTGGATCGAATTCAAACCGACCGTCCAAGAAGCGGAGGACTTCTTGCACACGAACTACAATGTATATGGGCACGAGACCGGCGCTGAACATGCCACACCGTGAGGCTTCGCAATTGCACGTTCTGACCGACGCAGATCTTCTTGATCCATCCGTCCAGCTTGTATGAGTTACTGAGTACGTGGTGTTACACGTCGACTTTGTGACCCCCACGCTTCATTTCCACGCCAGACTGTCCAAGCGTTCCGGTAGCGGTCAACCGCTCAGGTCTATCGGCCAACCTGGACCGAAAATGACCGGTGAATTACTGGACTTGACTGAGGTGAACCAGCTCGAGCACTGCGACAAATACATCACTTCATTGTGTCTCCGTGCGTTGTATGGATTCATATATGTGCCGATCGTCCCCAAGAAGAATAGTTATGGTATTGGTGAGTGCGGTATCGTCATGGAACAAACTCTATTTGAAGTCGCGCGTAGTCGAGTATACCCCACGATCGTACCGCCAGGACGATCTTGATTTGTTCGCTCAAACCTTTGACCTGGAATTTTACGGTGCTAGCCCTGTCATGAAGTCCATCGACGGCGGTAGGTATGGTGATTCAACATGGCCCGAACCATCGTTTACATTTCACCAGCTACGCTAAGCGACACACAGTCGTTTTACGTCGATGGTGAGTCTGACCTCGATCTTGAATACGCCATGAATCTTGTCACCTCGAGACAAAACGTAACCTTGTACCAAGTCGGTGACATGGTCGAAGGTTCGGATCCAGATGGTATAACATCGTTGCGTCCGACCTAGGATGGGCTCCTTCAGGTGCATCGTTCAACAACTTCCTTGATGCCCTCGGTCATTCCTATCGCACCTTCGAGGGTGGCGACGACCCGACCCAGGACAGTGTTTACCCTGACCTCCGACCTGGTGGATACAATGGTCAGAAAGCTTTGTCTGTGATTCCTCGAGCTGACAACACCTCTTACCAGGTTCCGAGGCTTGTGGCAAGTTCAAACCTACCCACGTGATCTCCACCTCCTACGGATACAACGAGGCCGACTTGACAGTTTTCTATGCGTCACGCCAGTGTTACGAGTATGGCAAGCTCGGTCTCATGGGGGTCACAGTGTTGTTCTCTTCAGGCGACTACGGTGTGGCGGGTGTCCGCAGAACTTGTTTGAATCCAGACGGTATTGTTCCCTCTACCGAATGTCACGTCTTATCGAGGCGTTCTACACAGACTCTGAATCTTTGAGCGGGAAGTTTTTCAATCCTGGTTTTCCTTCTACTTGTCCCTATGTCACCGCCGTTGGCGCAACGCAACTCAGCCCCGGAAAGACCGTTCTCGACCCCGAGGACGCATGTGACGAACTCATGTACGCTGGTGGAAGATTCAGCAATTACTTTGCAATCCCCGATTACCAAAAGGCCGCCGTCGGCTCGTACTTGCAGACAAACCCACCTCCGTACCCCAACAATGTCTGGAACTCGACTGGAAATGTAGGCTGGACGTGTTCTTTGTCCGCGTCACTCATTTTTGATTTACGTCTTCGTTCAGTCTCGTGCGTACCCCGATATCTCTGCAAACGGCGTCAACTACGTGGTCGTGGTAAGCCAAACCGGTCCGTTCCGTCCGTCGTGACTACCGTATGACATGACCTGCACACTTCCAGATAGACGGCAAATTCTTTCTGGTGCATGGCACTTCTGCCTCTACCCCAGTCGTGGGAGCCATACTCACGGCGATAAACGACGCGCGCATCGCGCGGGGGAAGAGCATCATCGGTTTCATCAACCCTCTCATGAGTATCTCCTCCGAGCGTCGAACGCGCCCGAGGCATCGTTGACGTCCGACGACAGATCTATTCCACCGACTTTTCCGACGGCTTCAAGGACATCACGAACGGCACTAACGCTGGCTGTGGCACGCCCGGGTTCAACGCGAGCCGGGGGGGGTCTTGGAACTCCCAATTTTCCCGTCCTTCTTGCCAAGTGGGCTGACCTCTGAGAATCGATCCCGTCGTCCTACCGCCCATACTGACCCTCTATATTCACAAAGGGACTCTTGCTACTCGAAACTTGCTTTGCTCAGAGAGACCAAGCACGATGTTTGAATTGGAAAATCTTGCGCGCACTCGCCACTCGTCTCGTCGCTAAAACTTATGACGAATGATCGTGGAACAGTTTGGGAAAGCAAACATGCCCCTTTGGGGCTGCACGGAGTCCGCTTTCAAGTTTGCCGCTGGCAGTTCTGAAATTCAAAAACTCGTCATTACACACTAGTACACGATCTCATTCATCTCATAGTGATCTGTTTCCCGAACGGACTTTTTGAAGTATCTCCACCTGGTTGTATGATCCCCCCACCTTGAACTTGGCATTTGTTCAACATTCATAAATCGGTCAACTGAGCCTCGGAAATGTCTGATCAACGGTCTTCTTGAAATCGAGGCCAAAAGGTGGTTCTTTACATATCCCACTTGGGAATCGGGAGCCGAGGAGGGAGTCTGGTTCGCCAAGGTGCTTCCTTGGGTTCTTCTCGCCGAGGGGCAGGTGCCGGAAAAGATTGTGGCGACTTGGCCTTTTCGACCGCCTTCGGCACGTCCCGTACCTGCCGGGAACCATTCCTTTGTTCACATGTCTCCTGCGGTAGGCCGATCGCCTTACTGGCGGGCGAACCTGGCGGAGACAACCGAATCGAGGGTGAACGGGGCACGAGCTCGTCAAAGAGTTTCTCGAGGCTAGAACCACCGTTCTTGACCGGTCTGTCCCCCTGCGTCCAAGAGGACCTGGGATCAGCAGCAAGAGGGGACACCAGCGGCTGATGCTGGAGCCAAGGCGAATCCTGAAAAACGGATTCGAAGCGGACGTGAGTGAAAGAAGTAGGCACGCGACGGAGGAACTCACAAGAGTTCTGGGGCTTCCCGGCCAACGCTCGTCGGGATCCACACCCTCGCTATCAGGCAGTCTGTCGGTGACGTAGGTGTAGCTCAGTCGACGCTTTGGCATCGGTGGCCGCCTCACTCGGAGGCGGAGGCGGGACTGGGGAAATTTCGGCTGGAGACCACCAGGACTGGTGTGCGTAGGGACGGGCAAAAGGGGAACTATGATATCACGGAGTGAGATGTCGCCGTAGGCAGTGAGAGTGTGTTCATCTTCGGCCTCTTTGCTCTGTGGCATGGACGAAATCGAGCCGTGACCGTGGTTGGTAGTGGATGGGAGGCGTATGGACGGGGTACGTGGTGAAAGCAAGTGCTCCTGCTCGTGGGTGGATGCAGAGGTCTGCTTCGATTGCACGTTTGGGGCCTGTGGGGTATTGGCTTATCAGCATCAGTGAGGCAGACAAAGGAGACAAACACATACAGGAAGTGCTTGCGTCGGACGTGTTGGTGAAGATATGAAAGGCATGATCGATGAAAGAGCTCAAAGGATCGAGTTCAGTTTATTCCGCCATGCCGGGCTTTTATACCTGCAGTATTGTTGTGGAGATTAGCTGTGTGGGCGCGGTCCACAGTGTGGAACAAGTCCGCTGATGTCCACCGCCACGTTTGAGGAACGCCGCTGGGCGAAGCGGGTCTACCACCCTGTTTTAGTGTGCTTTGACGGTGCACCCGCACGTTGACATTGGGCTGAAGGCGCCGTATGTTCCGCTCAGAGTTCCGTATATGTGAAGTTGACGACGAGAACCCCAATGCGAACGACCTGTCAGGGCTGGTCAGTCGTTGAATATTCCGGTGGCTTCATCGAAGAAACTTTACAGAAAGAAGTCATTCCACAGCAACGAGACTGGCAATGTGATCGCAGTCGGACGGCGGCACTGGTCTAGTCTAGTTTAGCAACTGTGGTCCTAGGGGCGAATGATGTAAACAGAGGCAAAGAATGTGTAGTATAATTGTTTTCCTCGCCTAACCGCAGCGCCTTACGGAGATATTATACTGCGCTCGCGACGAACGCTGGACAAGTCACCGGAAGCATTCAAAAGTACTTTTTCTCGGTTGATACTTTCGTCAATGTGCAGCAAAGGGTTGTTTCCAACCATACGCCCGCACAGGCGCACCATCTGCATCACGTACACTCAGCGGCACCAGACTGACCCACGTCTCCTCTTCCTCACTGACCAACTCCCCAATCCCCCTCAGGTTTTCGCAAATGAGCACCCCACGACCAAGCAGCGTTTCATGCATTCCCCACCCATGTTCGGTCTCCGCGTTCCCCGCAGGCGTCTCGTCCGGGTTGAGCACGTCCACCCCGGCGATTCTAGCCCCGAGGTCGTGGAGCGCAACCGCGACGTCGCGCGCAAAATAGGGGTGCGAAAAGTAAGCGGGCGTACCCCAGTGGACGTCCCAACCAGTCCAGAGCAACACGATGTCTGCCTTGCCGTCCGTGCGTGGGCCGATGCGTGATAGCGCTCTCTCGGCGCTGCTCTTCGTTACATCCGCCCAGCTGATCTTGCCTCGTTCGCGCGCGAGATGGCGAACGTCGAGGACGGCCGCGCGCCCGATGAATTGCGCGAGCGGGATCTCGTGCAGTTTCTGACCAGATGGGAAGAAGTGGAAAGGCGCATCGACGTGTGTGCCGGTGTGGGTGCCGAGCGAGAGCGCATGCACGCAGACCACCATTTGAGAGTCGGTCTCGTTGGTCTCGGTGGTGCCCCCTTTGGACGTGGAATTGGCAGCGCCGAGAGGAAACGAACACGAAAGACTCATTTTAAAGCCGGGGTCGCCTGGGTAGCATGGCATTGGTTCGAGTAGGGGGTGAGAGATGTCGATTATCGTTAGATTCATGATTGCTAAGACGAAGCGCAATCGATGGTAGTGCCAGCAGTTCAAGTTGGATATGGACCAGGGCAACTTAGCGAGTTACATGCAGATCAAGAGACAAGTAATAAGCGCCGAGTTCAACATGTGAGATCAGTCACGGTCGACAGCTTGGTTCGCAGCGTCGACCCGCTTCCCATCGACGCCCCAATCGGCTTCCCTGACGCCAAACTCCACTCGGAATATCACCAAGTTGAAGCTGAGTATCGTCAGCCCATAGGGCCTGCGGATACGAGATTCCCATCCTTTAGGAAGCCGTTCCTCTGACAAAATCACCCGGAGGTCGTCTACTCGACCACCAAAAATAGTCGTCATCGTCGACGCGCTACGAGTGACGAACGTTAGTCGGTCATAGAAGAGGGAAAGCCGGACGGCGCACTTGGCACTGCCAAAGATCCTGTGTGCGAATTGGAGCTTGTATTCTTTGTTCGCCGCTCTGCACTCCACACGACGCTTTCCTAAGATGCAGGACAGATCCTTGTTCGTGAAAAGTGGGTCTCCGGAAGCATCCTTTCCGGTAGCGAACGAGAAGATTCCTTCGATGGATGCTAGATGGGGAACCGCCTGGTCGGGCTGCTGGGACGCATCAAGTCCTAGGTGAAATGAGATGGTGAACGGCCACATTGGTCGGGCAGTGGAGAGGGTACGTACTGGTGAACGAGGCATCGTGTTCGATTCCGTTATGCAAATTAAGATCTTCTAGATCAAACGTATCTTTACTGAAGTTCTTGTCGAGCATGCGAGCGAGGTAGTGGCACGCGTAGTAACAGAACGAAGGGCTGAAGTTGTACGTCGAACGAATAAATTTGACAGTATCGGTGAACTTGATGTCTCTTCCACTGCGTGGAAGGATTCCTAGATGCCCCGGAACCAACAGGAGGGGTGAGTCGAACAACACGACGATCGTCGCAGGGTGCGGACGTGCCGTGATTAGCCATTGCGTTCAAAGCGGGACAACAGCTTCGACTGTCGCCTTGCTGTGGTGGTCTGTACTCTGGCCAATATCCTCCGTGGCCTGGGTGACCGTGTGGTGTGACCGTTCCGACGGGACGGTTTGGTCGAACGAGGTTGCCCAACGTCAGAACGACATCCCATGCGATGATGCTTGCATCGTAGAAAGTGTTGGAGATGTGAGTAAGAAACCTCATTTGCGGCCTGGATGATAGTGGGGGCCAAGGGGGGACAATAGCGGACGACTGAGCTGTCCTTATAAAGTGGCAAAGGACGCAACCAGACAGTCGAAGAAGGCAGTCAAGGGGACGAAGTCGTCGGTGTTTACTGCCACCAGATATGGCCGTGTAATTGCGACCTGCGAGAGCGGAGTCGACGATTTCAGGAAGCTCCATCGAACGCGCTCACTAATGAATTCATAGGCCAGCGAACAGAGCAATTGTCCGCCACATCCACGGTGAACACGGAAACGAGCATGTACATACTGCCACGATGTTCGAGAGCGCCCAGACCGGTTGAATAGGACGTGGATCCCTGCAAGCAAAGAGGTCTTGAATTGATGCAATTCGGACAAGGATGAGTTCCCGCCCCGTCTCCACGACTCGATCTAGATAGAGCGACCGCCGCGACGGGAAATCGACCACCGGCAGGCTGACGGGTACATCGAGAACGGATTTGTTTGTCGTGATTCGAGTCGATGCATCAACGACGTTCGATACCCGCGTTTTCTGCGGCTGCACGGTCCTCGAGAATCATTTGATGAGAAAGAAGTCGGCACTTTGGAAAAAAAAAAGAAAGTCACGTCCGAACCCGGGAATCCGAGTCGAAGTTACTACAACAGTACTAGTAGCTAGACGTAGTCCTGAACCAGCATTACGAAAAAAAAATACAGACCAGCATCGTACATGTCCGCCCACGAACGCCGCCTCGCCGCCCTCCAAACCGAAATACAAACCCTCGAAGCCGAAAACGTCGCCCCCAAAGAATGGACCCTCCTCGGTGAATCCTCCGCCCGCACCCGCCCACACGACGCCCTCCTCACCCAAGACCTCGAATTCGACCGCACCTCCCGCGCCGTCCCCATCGTCACCGAAGCCGTCGTCGTCGCCCTCGAAGAGCGCATCAAGGCGCGTATCAAAGAAGGCCGCTTCGACGACGTGCAGAGGCGCCCGCTCGTCGGGGACGCAGTGCCGTTCTTGCCGTCGCGCGTGGTGGAGCTGCGGGACACAAAGTCGGCACAGTCCTTGGCGCAGATCTACGAGGGCGAGTACGTCGCTGCGCAGTCTGGAACCTCGGCGGACGACCGGGACGGTCGGTTAAAGCGGGAGCATGAAGAGATCACGCGTTTGTGGGAGGGGATCTGTGCAAAGCTCGATGCGCTGTGCAATGCGCACTATGTGCCCAAGCCGGTACGCATCCGTGTCTTGCCCCCTTTTCTCTTTGGTTTTGCTGGGTTTGGCGATGTACTCATAGTTCACGAAACAGCCGAAAGCGACCATCACGACTGTGTCGGACGTTGCGGCTGCTTCCCTCGAATCAGCACTCCCTACAAGCCGATCGTTCGCTAGCATGCTCGCCCCCGAGGAGGTCCTAGCCCCCGCGTCCTCCGACGTCCGCGCCCGCAGTGAACTCACTCCAGCCGAAAAACGCGCGCGACGCGCCAAGGAGCGAAAAGCAAAAAGGAGGCTCCGAGACGCGCTCGCCAAGACTGCGGACAAGTACACCAAAGCAAAGCACAGAGGCAGCGTGAAGCAGGAAAAGGAGGCGGCACTCAAGAGTCTCGTCAAGTCTGGAAAGGGTGTCACTGTCGTCGGCAAAGGGGGGAAAATGCAAAAGATGAGCAAAGCAGCAAAGGACAAGTAACAATGTATGCCATTTGTGTGAGTCACACTTGCATGGTTCTCTTCATTACTCGCTCAACCTTTTGGGTTAGTGAGGAAACTGTGGGCATCCCTCCTCGCCCTTCGAGCGAACCTGGAACGAGATATATCGCAGGGTTTGTCGGAGGATAGCGGAAGCTTCGGTCTCGCATACCGTGCAAGCGCACCCTCCTGCAATTGCTCCGAGTGCAGTGGAAAGGCGTTTGTATTAGAAGGACAATCGAGGCTTGGTCGTTTCGATTGAAAACGAATAAATTTTTATCGACAACGCAGAGTAATCTGTGTCCTTTATATGATTGATAGTCTCCAGGAATTTTTTTTTTTTCATTCCAAGCTGATCAACTGTCTCAATATCCACGTCAGTGGCAGAGTCATTGAAACTGGACTTGCATTCGGGTAGTATCGTCTCCAGCTGCTCAACAGCGCCGGTATCCCGTGTCCTCTCAAAACCCAATCACCACCGCCCAATCCTTGGTGATCACCACTGCTGGATCCTTGACGACCACCACACCCGCAATCTCACCTTCACCCGCCTCGTACGTCCACTCCACCGCCCGCGTCCCCTCACCCTCGAACACCACCGACACTGACGTCGGGAGCACATCCACACCCATCACCGCCAGCCGCTCGACCCTCACGCCCGCCTCCTCCAACTCCTTCACAAACGCATTCGCAGGCACGTACGACGGCACCACATCAGGCGCAGCCGCCGCAAGATCTTTGCTTTCAACGACGATTTCCCTCGTCTTCTTTCCCCCTTTGCCGTCGCGGTGCGTCGTCGAGGCTTGGAAGGCTCGCCAGACGAGCTCGCCTCGCTCGTATCCAAACCCTGCGCCGTCATCGAGGTAGAGTTCGCCGTTGGCATTCCCATCAACGTCGAGGGCGACACGCAGCGTGAAGGGGTCGTATTTCATCAGAGAGGAGGAGCGCCGCGGACGTTCGCGGGTAGAGAGGATGGATCCGCCGCGGATGAGCAACGGGATTTGGTGCAGCGCCGCTGGGACGGTGACCGTCCGACCAGCAGTTTCAGTGGTAGTCGGGCGATAGGATGTGTGAGAGAAATAGTCATAGTAGATCTGTGCGTCAGAGAGATAAAGAGAGGCAGTCGTTTCCCCCCGCGTGGTGACAGGCTTGCACAAGAGACCAGAAGAACCGAGGTAGAATTGGTCGTCGATCTCGAAACCTTGTTCGTCGTCAGGGAACACCACATATTGAGGGCTACGTTGCATCAGCACCGAATCCATTCTTCGCGTCTAAGGACACTTACCGCAGGATAGGCATCCCCGTCAAACTGCTCTCCTTGAATGCGTTGTACCAAATCGGCAACATCGCATACCTCAATTTCAGCATATCTTTGATCATACCCTTGTGAGGCTCATCCAATAGATATGGTTCACGGCGCTTTGTATCGATGTGTGCGTGGGCCCGGAAGAAGGGCGAAAACACACCGACACCGTACCACCTCACAAGCAACTCAGGATCGGGATTACCGAAGAAGCCACCAACGTCAGCTGGATACCGGTGAGCAATTGTATCCAAGAGTAGGATCAGAGACGACTCACATCCTGCAAATACCATTCCTGCGAGTCCGTTCGTAAGAACCATCTTCACGCCTACTGCCATGTGTTCCCATGTACACATATTGTCACCAGTCCATATCGCCGCAAAGCGTTGGGTCCCGGAGTAGTAGGAACGGGTGAGCACGAAGGGGCGTTTTGGGGGATCAGAGCGATGATAGAGGGCGTTGTAGGTTTGGTTGGCCTAAAAACGTCAAGAGGGCAATCAGCAAAACCTAGCGGATCACGGTCGTACGTACAAAGAGCATGCCATTGATGTTGTGTACATCTCGGTGCTCCCATCCGCCATAATGGATGTTGTCCCTCGGCATCGAAATTTCAGGACCATTGAATACCGACGGCTACACGAAAAATCAGGACAATTCTTCGACACCAAGTGACGACAGACCTCGTTCATGTCATTCCAGATAGCCACGTTCTCCGAGCTCTGCGTCCACGACCAAGACCCATCGATGCTCTTGGTCTTGAAAAATTGGACCCACATATCCCAACTCTTGGGGTTGAAAAAGTCTACCCAGGAGGAAGATCCAGGCCAGCACCATCTGCCAGGGATGGTGTAGGTGCAGCGACGAGAAATAACGGAATAGCGACGTACCCTTCGTATTCACCTTCTCCCGACTTGGGCATCACAAGCACACCCAGGTCAGACGCAGTCTTGTAAACGGGGTAGTCGGACTCGCGTTTGAAATGGGGATCGACAATGACAACCATCTATACGCACCGTCGGAGCCTATCAACGAGTGACTTGAGACAGAAAGAGTCTGAAACACGCACCCTGCGTTCCTTGGCTTCCACGTCCGCAATCATCTCTACTGGGTCTGGGAACATTTTTTTGTCCCACGTAAAGTACTTGTGCCCCTCGGAATACTCGATATCAAGCCAAAAGACGTCGACAGGCATATCTTCCTCATCGAACCTCCTCTGTACCGATCTAACATCTTCACTGCTGACATAATTCCAGCGACATTGATGGTACGCGATGGAGTACATAGGAGGAAGCATTGGTGCACCAGTAAGGCGAGCATATTGGGAGAAAATCGAGGCAGGGTCAGGACCTGGGAGAATGAAGACGTCGAGAATTCCAGATTCGGATATCCAGTGTGTATCGGTACCGCCGTTCTTCTTTGCGACATCGATCCAGGTATCGCTTCCAATGGCATTGAATACAGCGACGGTACCCTTTTTGCCGTGCGCATGCATCAGGGGAACAGAGCCATAGAGACCCACAGGGGAATCTGCAAGATACTCGAACACGTCCGAGTTGTAGAGTCGATAAGGGTCCGAGTAGGCCGCGTCGGGACCGGTGGTGGAAAGGAGGGACATGTTTGTGGCGTGTTCGGGGATACCGTAGACGTGGGGATGGTTGGGGAAGGTGATGTCGAGAGAGAGCGATTCGGGGCCTGTGAAACCGACGAGATGAGCTCACGACGAGTTAGTGTGACAGGGTTCGCTACCCTTTGGCTTTGAATCTGTCCAAGTCGACCAGGTCTCTTCCCACCAGGCATCTTGTTCCTCGCCCTCGAACCAGGCGGCATTGTTGACTTGGAGCGGGACCTGTTCGCCTTCAGCGCCTTCGATTTGTGGAGATTGTGTGTCTTGTTTAGTTCTGAAGTGTTCCATGTGGAGCAGACCACGACCATTTAGGACGACTTGCTCCTCGCCGTTGGTGTAAAAGATGACTTTGAGAGGGTTGTACTGAACGACGGCCTCAAAGGTAGTTCCTCTCCAGTCGTATCGCGTGCGTGTTTCGGTATTTCCGACGAGCCATTTTGTGTGACCCAATTTGCTCAATGGCGGGTCGTGAACGAGAGCCCACGATGCTGCCTCGTCGTAGTGTTTCCGCAGGCCGTCCAGTTCGTCCATTTTGACACGAACGACACCATCTTCGTGTGCTCTGACTTGGAGGGAGAACTTGACGTCGGGGTGTATCGTAGACTTGACGACCGCGGTGAAAAGCGCGTCGGTGGGGTCACGAAGGACGGAGGACGGGTCAATGTAGTACGGGGACTGCCAAACTTCACCGGCAGCGAGCGCGCGTGCAGAGAGTGCGCGACCACGGCGACAAAATCCAGACTGGTTGCATGTTTTGAACGAGTCGCGCTTGAATGCGAGTGTCGACGTGGACACGAGCAGCGCGACGAGGACCGACAGCGAACGCATGGAATGAGTACTAGTGTCGAAGAGGCTCGACCGCATACATTCAGGTTGCGTACGTAATACATTCTCACATCTCGAACGCGATGGCGCGGATAGGTGCGCCGTCGCACCCCCCAATTTTGATAGGCAACAGGCTCACAACCGGCCTCTCCAAGCCGATGACCTCCTCGACCCCTCGCAGATTCTCGGCGATCATCCCGCCCGCGCCGAGAATTACCTCATGCACACTCACACCTCTCGCCTCCTCCGCGCCGGTCCTCAGTTCGTCCGGCCCGAGCGTGTCCATCCCATCCCAATGACCCGCACTCCGCGTTCCACTAATTTCCGGGCCGCGTCGGGATCGAGAAAAGGGTGGTCTCCGTATGTGTCCGTTCCCCAGAAGCGCGACCACCCCGTGCAGAAAAGCACCAGCACTCCTTCGCCCAGCTTGTCCTCCCATCCCTTCACGTCCTCCCACGTGATCCTCTCCCGTGCGCTCTTGCCTCGCACGTCCACCACCACCGCACGTCCAAACAGGCGCTTCAAGTTCAGCTAGATGCGTACCCGTGTGTGACCCGAATGAGAGCGCGGTCACACTCTTCTTGTCTTCCACCTTGTACGGGGAAAAGGAAGGGTGTCCCGGCCAAACGGACATCCCCGTCGCATTCAGCGTGTGCGAGAGGTCGATGATACGGAACGCCATGGCTGTCATCTCAACGAGCAAACTCAGCTGGGTCCATTTTATGACAGCCAGCCACGGTTCAACGTACACGCCAAACTTTGTCCTGGACCATCCTCTCGGAACATTTGCACCAAATACGAGATACATTCCAAGCCTGCCCGAGAGTCCTTGGGCTGTCTCGAACTCAGCGCAAGGCCAAAAGGTTACAGCTACTATGCTATGAATCCCAACATTGTCAGTTTTCGTTGTACTCGTAGAACCCTCTTCCACTCTTTCTTCCCAACCACTGTGCATCCACCATGCGTTCGAGAAGCACTGACGGTCGGTATTTCGAGTCCGAAGTGCCCGTGTAGAGCGTCTGCTGTATCGACAGACACGTGTCGAGACCAATGCTACCAGGCTCCGTTAGCAACTCTGCGAGAGGCTGCTTGTTATCAATGACTCACAAGTCGGCTGAGAACAAGATCAGCAATCCGCTGACAAACGCGAGAGACCGGCAATCACTCACCAAGTTGTAGAGGCCCCATCGGATGGGCCATCCCTAGTCTGAAGGTCTTGTCAATATCATCTCGCGTCGCAACGCCCTGCGATGGAGGAAATGCATTAGCTTCTACCTCTCCATGACTTTTGCTAGTACCTTTTCCAAGCACATGATAGCCTCGTTTATAAAAGGCATCAACAGCGCGTTCGACACGAATCCAGGAACGTCTTGCGACGTCGTGACCTCTAACGAGCCAACAATTAGCTATCGTACACGCCAAGGCCAGTCGTGAGTACCTTTACCACACGCTTCCGCAAAAGCACGGGATCGGTCAAGCGTGTTCTTGGATGTTTGCACCGCGGATATCAACTCGACCAGTTTCTGCGAGCAACGTTCACGTCTCCTTTACCAGCATGGCGACGAAACGCACCATCACCGGCACCGGATTGAAAAAATGCAACCCTACGAGCGAAATGAGCACCAACCCACCCAATCTCAAACCAAAAACTCACCAACGACCCGACCCGCAATCCGCCTCCCCTCCTCCGACGCCGCGCTCACCCCCTCCGGCACCACCGCCCCGGCAATCTTAGTGATGCTGATCGACGACGTATTCGTCGCCAAAATCGCGCTCTCGTTCAATGTCTCCCTCAGGCCCCGAAACACCCGCTTCTTCAACTCGACCTGCTCCGACACCGCCTCGACGACCATGTCCACGTCGCGCAAGGCTGCGAGCGCATCGACGGTCCGGATGCGGTCTTTGGCTTCCGCCGCCTCTGTCTGGGTGAGCCGGCCCTTGGAGACTTCCTTGGAGAGGAGGGCAGAGAGGAATGATTGCGAATGGGAGAGTTGGGTGGGGGAAGCGTCGTGGAGAAGGACGGGGACCTTGGCGCGCACAGCGGACACGAAGGCGATCCCGGTACCCATCTGGCCTGCACCAATGACGCCCAGTTGTCTGATACCGTGCGCGACCGACATGGTGGTACGAGAGAAGGAGAGCTCCGAATCACGTGTAACCGTGACAGGGGCATCTTTTCTCTTCGTGCTTTACTCGGAACCACAGGTCAAGTAGATCTGTCCGCCTGCGTATTGTGTCACTCCCGTCTGTGGCCAGTAGAGAATGTGACGCGCCCCCTTGCCATGCACCAACGACACCCATGCAGGCGCACAAGTGATGACCCGCCACACATGGGCCTCAACCGAGAGAACCGATACCGGTGTCCGTCTTGCAACATCACTGACGGCTGCTGCTTCGCAGTGCATTAGAGCCCCGGGCGCCGCTGAACTGTAACGAATACGACCAACAGATGGCGCGATGTTATTCCTGCTCCTTGGTCGCAGGACTCCTCGCTACAAGGCGAGACCCATTACCTTTTTATGCCGCTGTAAACACACGAACCTGGAATCCACGCTCGCATGACGCTCTTTAGGCTACGTTTACGACGCAAGCTAGGATTTACGACTACATGCTTAGACTTTGACTGAACAGTTCCTAATTCAAAGCTATCATGCTAGAAACGAGCGTCAAAAACGGAGGTGTACTAAAACGCGACGCATTAATCGCACTCGAACACGATGCATTGGTGTGACCAGGGGAATCGAAAACAACAAACGAGGAAGAGCAGGCAAAACGAGAAATGGGTAGCGTAGAACGAGCGAAGCACTGCGAGAAAAAGAAACACGATGGTCGGGCATCGTGGGTAGGTTGAATCGATACACAATGATATGGCAATAAGGATGGGAATAGTTATGTACGTGCAATGGGGACGAGTATGAGGATTGCAACACGGAGCGGAATGCAGATGGATGAGTGAGAACAAATCTATAATGGAACAGTGTTTGCGAATAGATGCGAGCATGAGCTGGTGAAATAGTGCACTGGTCCATGGGTTACCTAAAGAGATGCAGTGGTAGTGAGATGAGGTGAGAGCGCATACAAGCGCCAAATGCCATCGCTTTGTGCAATGAATCGGAGACCTGTGAGCAAATGACGAATGGATCACCGTATCAGCTTTCCCCAGTCGAGAGCTCCTCCTCCCTTCTCTCCTCCGCCTTCCTGTCGCGGAAAGGCATTCCAAAACCTGAGCGTCTCATCCCCAGCGCCAGTAACAATCGTCTCCCCATCAGGACTCATAGCAAGATAAAGCACCCGGTGTGTGTGTCCAGTTAGCGAAGCGACCTGCGAAAGCGACGGATATCGCCATATACATATTTGGTTCTGGGCGGCCGTGCTCGAGAACCCGTGTGTGCTAACGAGCTCATGAGACGTATGTGACCAGATAAGATTGCAGACCTGCACACAAAGGTCGATCATGGCACGTACCAATGAACTATTCCACATACCTGGCTCCCAGTGTCCAACTCGTTTAGCATCGTACCGGTAAACGTATTCCAAAATCGAATGTGTTTGTCCTGTGTCCCGCCACCCGTCGCCAGTATTCCAGCTACATGAGGATCCCACGCGAGCGCCTTGACAGCCGCCGTGTGTTCGTGGAACTTCCACAGGGGAACATCGCCATCACCATCGCTACCACTATTTGATCTTGGACGATGTAAGGTGCCAATGCCACCTCCGGGACCAGACCCAGTAGAATGAATAGAAGACGCGAGCGAAGAGGCACGACGAGACCCGCGGAGGTCCCATATACATACTTTGTTATCGTTGCCTCCGCTAGCGAGAGCCGAGCCCATCCCAGAGCCTCCGGGGCCTTGCGCAGGCGCACCTCCTGTACTCGGGGCTCCAATTCCCCCTTCAACGCCCGAGGATCCAATGACTGCACCGACACCGGTCCCGCGCGGATTTCCAAAACCCATTCCCAACTCTCCACTCCATCGCAATCCACAGACTTCTTGTCGGTGTCCTGCACACTTCCTAAACGGTCTCCCTCCAGCGGCTTCGCGGACGTCGCGATGGTGAACCATGCGATCTCTGCTTCCGCTGCTTAGTACATGCCCATTCCAGGATAGAGCACCGATGCGTTGGTTGTGCGCAGGGGAATAGGTACGAATGAGGGTGAGAGTAGGAGCGTCATAGATGTGCAGGTTGCCAGATAGTGTGCCCATTGCAAGTGTTGTGCCCTGTATGACAGAATGTCAGCATATACACAATTCGAGCGGAAACAAGACCCCAACCTTTTGTACCCATGCAACCGAACTGATGGTATCACTACATGCGCTCAAGTCGCACAACTTGGAGACAGCGGCGTTGTGGGCTGTCCAAAGATACACGCAGCTACCCAAACCAACCCCAAGAATGTTCGTACTTGACCAGTCAACGAGATTGAGATAAAAGTCGTCTGCGAGGTCGGGGGCGTCAAGGACCCTGTATGGCGTCTTGCAGACACTGCGAAGCTGGCGACGCGGCGACTCGAGGAGTTGCTGTGATTCTGTGCGCACAGGAGACATGGAATATGCTTCGTCTGTTGGTGTGTCGAGACGACGTCCAGCGGCAGGCGTTGGGGATGGGGAAGTATAGTGGAATATGCGCCGGCGCGTTGGGGTGGTCGGTGCGATCGGTGCGGATGAATGGGCGGGCCGCGTTGGTGATACGGGACGACGAGGCGAGGGAGGGGTCACCTCGCTGTGGAGGATAGAGTTGAATATGGCGTTGGCTTGTTCTGGTGGCGGACGCGTGGGATTGGGTCGATAGTGGAGAATAAACGTTGCGTAAGCGCAAGGTTGGGTATACAATGGGGAAGAGATGAACAAACACACCCTTTATAGCATCTGACTCGGTAGGTATTGTGCGAAGCTTTGACGGGGTAGAGGGACTGTCGTCCATGAGATGATAAGACGTGCGCATATCCCCGGTGCCCCTGCTGGGTACGAATCGATCGCCATATTCTTTGTGTGCACAAGAAGGGTGCTCTGGTGATTCTGGGGCGGGTGTGTCGCTCGCGGTGAGTGGTGAGTAGTTGAGAGAAGGGATCGAAGCGACGGCGACGGCAGGCGAAGTGAGGACAAAAGCAGGGTTTACGCGCTGTCTGTTTCTGCGGGGTGTGTCGTCGTCGGTGTCCTGATGGGCGGCGCGCAATCGTTTGCCAAATGGCGAGTTTTTGAGACCAGTCATGGTATGGGACGAGGGCGGGTGTTCACGGCAAGATAACGAGCGGTTTTGCGAAGATGTGGACGGGCACGAGGAGGAGAGGGAATGCGAGCGATTTGAGGTGCGTATATGCGAGGATGGCGACTTGACCGACCCGGGGCAGGGGGAAAGCGTCGCAGTCAACGGGAAACCCCACGAC
>JBBPJX010000216.1:0-21754 GCA_038088955.1 Neotropicomus parvogracilis
GGAACGAGATCAGGAGGAGAGTTTCTGAGGCACGCGATAACGTCGAGGCGAGATTATGTATTCGAGAGAGAGTTCCCACTCCACATCCTCGCGCTCATCCTCGCTTCCCTAACGGCCGTTGCTGGGCCAGAACTATTCCCCTTGCTCAACGCCACATTCCTAACCACATACCTACTCTTCGACCTCGCACAGTACTCAGGGTACCTCGTCGTCCATATTAAAATAGTAATCGAAGGACGAACCCTTCCTTTCCCACGCTCCCCCGCACCTAGACCGTTCGCAGAACCCGCGCCCCCATACCAAGAAGCAGAGAGCTCGGACGACGACTCCTCAACCATCGCCGAAGCAGATCAAGAGTGAATGCTCCTGACCTACCTTATCTTTTTCTACATCGCCCTCTTAATCCCTGTCATCCTCATCAGTTACATTGCCCTCACCATCTCAGGACCCCTGTACGTGTCCTTTGAAGTCAACCACCGCTACTACCAGGTCGGCATCCACCGAAGAACTCGAAACTCCGCTAGCGACGATACTGCTGAACAGAACGCTTGGGATACCAACAACCAGAACAACAACGGAGGTTGGGACAAGCCGACAAACGACACCACAAACAACTAGTTGGTGGTACCTACATCCCTTCGGACTAAAGATAGCCGCAGGATATTTCACATCCGCAATCACCCGAAGACACTTGTTCAATCATCCTTGGTTCGAACAGCAGTTTCTTCGAAGCCCGGAATTCCTATACAGAACCGCCGCTCTAAACCCGTCCAATCTCACCCGATCTATCCTCAGACACGACACCCCAATAAGAAACTCCTTCTGCCACGTCATCGACGACATCCTCTGTCAGTCCAAGGATGGAAGCCCCGGCACAGATCACAGTAGAACAATGGAACGCGCTCATTGAATCAGTAAACCAAACTAATGCACGAGCCCAAGGATTAGAGCAACAAAGGGATGCTCTCGCCGAAGCACTACAACGTGCAAACGAAACGCTTCGCGAAGTTCAGGAAAGAACGCAGGAGTCGGATCAGAGAACCCGAGAAGCCCTTGGCCTCATGCAATGGGCCGGACAAGGCGCAGACACGGGACGGACTCCCGCATCAAAAATAGAATTATTCGCGGACCCCGGAACATATAGCGGGGCCAAATCGGAATTTGAAGGATGGTGGACAAAGATCAAAGCATGGATGGATTGCAATCCGAAACACTTCATGACGAAAGACGAATTCGGAGATGAAGTGCCGCATGGAAAGAACCGTGCCTATGCTGTCCTATCCAGACTAAAAGGAATAGCTGGATCACTGTTCGCAGAGGAAGAGCTAAACAAGCTCAATGCGGGAGAAGAAGGACTTACCTCGTGGCCGGTCCTTGAAACGGAAATAGAAGGACTTTTCCATCCGCAACTACAACAAGATTGGGCCACGAAGAAGTTGACCAAACTAAAACAAGGAAAGTCCTCGGTAGAGACATTCGTAGCAGAATGGAGGCTACGATTCCATCAGTCGGGAATGGACCAAGGGCACGGAGTCACGCTCCTGGAACAAAACACAAACCCGGAAATCATGGAAGAACTCTTCCGACAAAAGAAACGGTCAAAACGGGTGGCCACAACCCTAAACAACATCCTGGAAATAGGAAGGACGCAACTGGCGTTCAAACTACTCCATAAGGATGACAAAGAGGAAAGAGCTCGGGCACAAGAAGCAGAGCAAATCGAAGCCACCCAGACCAGGAAACCAGGACCCGGGCGAACGACATCGGGTCGTACAGGACCGCCCAAATGCTTCAACTGCCTCGAACCCGGGCACATGATCAAGGATTGTCGCAAACCCAAGATCCAATGCCCTGAATGCAACTGGCTCCGAGGACAACACAAGAAGCAGTGTTCCCGAGCGAAGAAAGTCTGAACAACGGACACAGAAGAGCAGGGTTTTCCCGAAGAGGCCTGAGTAATCTGGGAACTCCGGTCTCCGAGGAGAAAACAAAGGACAGCGAGATAACGAGCCAAGCAGGGTCCCGCAAAGGGCTCGGCCGGGGCATTGTACCGGTGCTTAATTCTGCACAAAAAGATGAGTCTCCAATCCCAGAGGAGCATAGAGTAAGAACGGGGCTACTAACCAGAGAAATACTAATGAATGTAAAAATAGCCCCACAGAGACAACGAAACGCCCTACGAGAAACAAAGGCATTACTAGACAGCAGTGCCACGGCAATATTCATAGACCGCAAATGGGCAGAAACGCTAAAACTGCCGATGAAGAAACGGGAAAAACCCCTCAAAGTTTTTAACGTGGATGGAACCCTAAACAGTGCCGGGTCTATCACACACACAGTCGACCTCGTAATGGAATACCGAGGACATCGGGAAACGATAACCGCGGACGTGACCAACTTGGGAAAGAATCAAATGATTCTAGGTCACTCGTGGCTAAAAACGCACAACCCTGATATAGAATGGGACACAGGAAGAGTCAAGATGACTTGCTGTCCATGGATGTGTCGAGTTTTGGGTGACAAGACACCGTTCCAAAGAAAGATTGCAACGGAAGAGCACGATGCTCTGTTGCACATACATGCAATGAAGCATGAAGAAGAGGACTGGGAGCTCCCAGTCAAACGAATGAAACCAAAGGCCAAGATGCCAGAGAGAGGATCTGAGGACGCCGCAGGACTAGATCTATTTGTAGCAGAAGATGCCACGGTGCCGCCCAAAGGACAGAAGGTGGTCAACATGGCAATAGCAGTGGCTATACCAAGAGGATACTACGGAAGAGTAGCCCCACGAAGTGGACTAGCCGTAAAGAAAGCCATACACGTCGGCGCAGGAGTCATAGATACCGACTATAGAGGAGAAATCATGATCCTCCTAGTCAATGGAGGAAAAGAAGAGTTCAAAGTCAAGAACGGCGACAAGATAGCCCAGCTGATCCTGGAAAAGATAACAACGCCAAAAGTAAAAGAAATCCCAGACCTACCCCCAACAGCCCGAGGGGAAGGACGTTTCGGATCCACCGACAGAAAGGAACAGATCGAAACAATAGAAAGTCAAGATGACGATCATCCCCCGGATCTGCTCCCAGAGGAAGAAGAAGAGATACGAGCCATGGAAGAAAGGAAGCCAACAGCTGAGGAACTAGTCCCAAAGGAGTTCCACAAGTACCTCAACGTGTTTTCAAAGAAGGCGTCGGAACGCATGCCCCATCGAAAACCATGGGACCACGCCATAGAATTACAAGACACGTTCGAACCAAAGAAGGGACGGATCATTCCACTATCTCCGGAAGAGCAGAAAGAAGTATCGGACTTCGTGGACGACCAATTAGCAAAAGGGTATATTCGGCCGTCAAAATCTCCTCAAACGTCACCCGTGTTCTTCGTACCGAAAAAGGACGGACAAAAACGAATGGTGCAAGATTACCGATACATTAATCAGCACACCATAAAGAACAACTACCTGCTGCCGTTAATCTCTCAGCTGGTAGACAAGCTCAAAGGGGCTAAGCTCTTCACGAAGATGGATCTCCGATGGGGATATAACAACGTACGGATCAAAGAAGGAGACGAATGGAAAGCCGCCTTCATCTGCCACCGAGGATCCTTCGAACCCGTTGTGATGTACTTCGGGCTATGCAACTCTCCCGCAACGTTCCAAACCATGATGAACGAAATCTTCGCAGACATGGAAGGGGTCGTGGTGGTCTACATCGATGACCTCATGATCTACACAAAGACCGAAGACAGAGAAGAGCATAACAAGATAGTGCTTGAAGTTCTCTGCCGCTTGGAAGAAAATGATCTCTATGTGAAACCAGAAAAATGCTTCTTTCACGTCAAAGAAGTGGAATTCCTGGGAATGACGGTGTCTCCCGAAGGGATAAAGATGGACGATGATAAGGTCAAAGCCATCCTAGAATGGAAGGAACCAAAAACGGTCAAACAAGTCAGAAGTTTCCTCGGCCTGGCCAACTTCTACCGACGTTTCATCGAAGACTTTTCGAAACAGGCACGACCGCTCAATGACCTTACTAGAAAGAACGTAATCTTCAGATGGGGACCGGAGCAACAGCAAGCCTTTGACAGTCTCAAGAAGGCGTTCACAACCGCTCCGATATTAGCCTACCCAGACACGGATAAAGAATTCCATCTGGAGACAGACGCCTCGGACTTTGCTACAGGAGCAGTACTATCAGTACTTCTCGAAGACGGCAAATGGCACCCGGTGGCGTACTCCTCGCACGCCATGGCACCCGCGGAACGAAATTACCCAGTTGCGGACAAAGAGATGCTATCCATAATCCGAAGCTTGGAACAGTGGCACCATTACCTGGAAGGAGCCAAAATAGAATTTGAGATATGGAATGATCATGCCAACCTCCAATGGTTCATGCAAAGGCAAGATCTCAACCGAAGACAGGCGCGATGGGCGCAGTACCTATCAAGGTTCAATTACAAATGGGTACACAAGGCAGGAGCTCAAATGGGAAAAGCAGACGCACTGTCCCGAAGATCGGATCACGCGGAAGGAACAGAACACGATAACGAAGGAGTTGTCGTGATCCCACAAGAACGAATCCGCGCAACGACAATACACGTGGATGTGGAAGCAGACGCCATAAGGAATTGGCTAAAGAAACACGGACCGGTTCAAATCGATGAAAAGAACCGCATCATAGTCCCCGAGGACCAAAAGCTCTGAATGGAACTCCTAAGGCAACACCACGATTCCAGAGTTGCAGGGCACCCAGGGACAGAGAAAACGATAGAACTCTTACACCGAAGCTACACATGGCGTGGCATGACCGAGTACGTAAAAGACTACGTGTCCAGGTGCGAAAGATGCACAAGATTCAAGGGAACGAATCAGTCCACGCCGGGCTTACTCAAGCCCTTGGAAATCCCTGAAGGACCCTGGAAGGATATTTCGGTAGACTTCATCACCAACCTTCCCCCTTCAAACAACTTCGATGCCGTCCTCGTGGTAGTAGATCGCTTCTCAAAAGAAGCTGAATTCATACCATGCAACAAGACGTGTACAGCTCTAGACACAGCTAAGCTGTACATGCACCACGTGTGGAAGCAACACGGTCTTCCAGAGTCCATAGTATCCAACAGAGGTCCCCAGTTCGCATCACAGGTTATGAAAGATCTTTGTCACCGACTAGGAATAAAGCCAAAACTCTCCACTGCCTATCACCCGCAAACAGACGGGCAGACGGAACAAATGAACAGAGACCTTCAGCAGTACCTCCGACTGTTCACATCGGAGAAGCAAAACGAGTGGGCGGACTGGCTTCCCTTAGCCCAGTTCTCCTACAATTCCAAGCAACAAGCGTTGACACAACGGTCACCGTTTAACGTGACACGCACCTACTCACCACGAATGGGCTTCGAGCAAAAGCCTACGAAAGCGCCCACGGCCGAAGACATGGCCAAACGTATGGAGCTCATAATAGAACAAACAAAGAGAAGCTTAGAACGAGCTCAAGAGAAAATGAAGTCCCAAGCGGACAAACACCGAAGGGAGGCGCCACAGTATCAACCTGGAGATAAAGTATGGCTGTCCACGGATAATCTCCGCCTAACCCGCGCCTCTAGAAAGTTAATGGAACGATGGATAGGACCCTACGCCATAGAAAAGATGATCGGAGACAACGTGCTCCAGCTAAAACTACCGAAGTCGATGAAGATTCACCCGGTAGTAAATATCTCGCGCGTAAAACCCTACAAGGAGAAACTTCCTGACCAACCGTCCTTTAAACCAGGCCCGGTTACAGTTACCGAAGATCGGGAAGAAGAATATGAAGTCGAGAAAGTTATCGACTCACGAATGACAAAAGGTCGTCTGGAATATCTGGTACACTGGAAAGGATATCCAGAAGAAGAGCGTACATGGGAACCGAAGAAGAACCTGGCTAATGCCAAAGAGGCAGTACAGGAATTCCACAGAATCACACCCAGAGCTCCGCGACAGCTTAACTGCTCGTCCGCGGAATTCGCCGCTCTATTTGCGACTACATGGGAACCCGCCATACCCGAAATCCCCGCTAACAAACTACCATTTAACCGGTTGGAAATACCTTGACGAAAGTCGTCTGGAATCCGACTATAAGGAGGGGGTGGTGTTACGGGCGGTATTTCCCAAGGCCTACACAAAGGCTACACTCACTATGAATGCGCAAGCACAGAGACTCTGCCTTGGAACGACAGGGCAAACACAGCCACAAGCCTAGACCCTTGCTGACTAAGCAGGGCAGTGCAGAGCCCAGACCTCGGGCACACACACGACGCATGGCCAAATAGAAGGCACAGCCAAGATAAGAGCACAATACGCTATTGGCTGCCACATGAGGCTATGCTTATCAGAAGCCGCAGCAAGGCTATGTTGATACACGAGGCACAACACAGGAATGCGCAGCAAACACAGCATCGGTCACTGATGCCAACCGACGAGTGAGTTACGCCATTGGTCGCCAACCGCATAATAGTGTGCTCCGGAATTCTTGACACAGCCGAAGGGTATTATATAGTATATCGGTCAGATCCCGTGTACACAAATAGTACCAAACATGTACAAACCCTAGATAGTATATAAACCCCCGAGCTGGGCAGGGATGGCTCCCCATTCTTGTCCTCTTGGATTTCTCCCATCCTCACTACGAGGCTGCCCTTATCCACTAGTTGCAAGACTCTTCTTTGTCCCCTTCGACCTTCAAGTTCCCAAGACTTGCAGGACGACTAGGTTAGCGCCCACCTCTTAAGTGAGTTGGTCGTTTCAGTTACGATGGTCAGTGATGACAGAGACTGGGTGATTTGTTCTGGATAGTAGATGTCTCCATTCGTCTAGTGCAGAAATGACAGCAAGGAGTTTGCGGTCATAGATGTCGTAGTTTCGTTCAGCAGGGGCGAGTGTGCAAGAGAAATAAGCGCAGGGGTGTAGATCTCCGTTGTTATCAGGTTGCATGAGGACAGCTCCAATGGCTAGGAGAGAGGCATCGGTCATGAGGGTGAATGGTTTGCCAGTATTGGGGATTACAAGGACAGGGGCAGTTGTGAAGAGGCGTTTCAAGTGATTGAAGGCATCTTGTTGCTTGGTTGTCCAAGCCCAAGGGACATCCTTTCGGGTGAGAGCGACGAGGGGACTTGCAAGGTCAGAGTAATTAGGGATGAATTTACAATAGAAGTTGCAGAAGCCTAAGAATGATCGTACTCCTTTTAGCGAGGTGGGTGGTTTCCAGTCCGAGATGGCAGCGAGTTTGGTGAGGTCCATGGCAAGTTTTCCTTCTCCAACGACCATCCCTAAGAAGTCCATCTTGGGGACGTCAAAAAGACATTTGGGGAGTTTGAGTGAAAGGCCTAGTTCTCGGAACCTGGTGAGTACGCGTTGTGTTCGGTCGTGGTGGATGTCGAGTTCGTTAGAATGAATCCCTAGGTCGTCCATGTAGATCTTGAGCCATCGTTCTGTGATCATGTCCTGGAAAGAGTGATTCATAAATGCTTGGAATGTGGCTGGGCTGTTACAGAACCCAAAAAACATGACAGTGGGTTCGTAGAGTCCGAAGGGGGTGATGAAAGCGCCTTTCCACTGGTCCTCTTCCTTTATGTATACGTATGTTATTGTAACCCCAGCGGACGTTGAACTTGGTGAAATACTTGGAGTCTTTCATGTCGTACATTAGGTCTTTGATGAGCGGGAGTGGATATGCATTGCGAACAGTGTGGGAGTTGAGATAGCAATAATCTTGACAAGGGCAGAGTCCTCTGTCCTTTTTGGGGACAAAAAAGAAAGGGGCGGCTTGTGGGGATTTCGAGGGTATGATTCGTCCGGTCTTGAGATGTTCGTCAATGAAGGCTTTACAGGCATTGTGTTCTTTGGGATTTAGTGGGTATATCTTAGCAATCTTTGGTACAAAGGAGTCCTTAAGTTCAATGGTATGATCAAAGGGTCGGTGAGGTGGTAGTTTGTCATGTAAAGTTTCTGAGAAGACGTCGGCGAAATCACTACACCAGTCTGGAAGAGTCACCTCGCCCTTCTCGGCTTCCTGGGCGAGTTGAGTCGAGATCGTGGTGTGGAAGACGTCTTCTCCGTTTAGCCATTGTTGTCTTAGATCCCAGAGTTGTTCAAGTTCGAAGTCCATGTCTAGGCCAAGTATTCGTACCAGTTGGTCATCTTCCGCAGGGTCTTGGAGTTGTGTCTCGCTTGTGGGGGGGCACTCACGAAGAGGCGCCATCTTAGGTTCCTCCAACACGTCGATGAGTCCAGTTGTCCAGTTGATGGTGGGATTCCAAGTGTGAAGCCAAGGTAGTCCGAGTATTAGATGGGTCTTTCCAAGGTCGAGGATCATAAGCGTTAACATTTCAGAGTGGGGTCCTGAGGTGATATTGACTGAGACGGTATGTCGGATGGTCCCTCAAACGTTCTGGGTTCCGTCAGTGTTGAAAGCGAGGATTGGTTGAGATAACTTCGTGATGGGTAGTCTTAGTCGTCGGGCGAGTGTAGGAGAGATGAAATTCCCGGTGGCTCCGCTGTCTACTAGTGTGGAGGTGGTGATGATTTCGTTTGCTCCAGTTAGTGCAAGATCAACAAGTAAATTTCTGTCATTGCTCAATGACATGAGCACTGTAGCTAAACGGTGAGGAAGGGGAGACATCACGACATCCTTCCTGTCTAAAAATCCTGTGGTTCTTCCTCCTTTTGGAAGCACGAGGTGAGTACATTGACAATCTCCTCTTGAGAGTGTCCCTGAGTACGAAGGGTTCTAAGGAGTGTGAGGTCGGGGTCGTCACTGGGTTGAGCGTCTACGACGCGAGTCTGAGTGGAGTTCAGGAAGGCTCTGCATTGAACTGCAGAATGTCTGGGCTTCCTGCATCTAAAACATAACTTGTCGCGCATGCACTTGGTGCGTTCTACGGGGGAAAGGCAAGCGGGGCGAGTAGTGACGGTGTTGACGTCCATGACGTTTGGGTCTCGAGACGGTTTAACGTAGGCGGGTTTGTACTCCTTGGGTTTGATCCCTTTGGCGCATTCCCAACTAGTCTGGAACATCTGAGCACTGGAATACCATTCCTCGATGTTGGTTGGGGGTTTTTCCATCATCATGACATGGAGACAAAGGCCCTCGGGTAGGCCTCATTTGAAATAGGCTTCTAGGGCTTTAAATTCCTTAATGCCACTCTGAGCGACATTGGTGCAAAAGTCTGAGATGTAAGGGGTGATTCCCTTGCAAGAGGCGACGGTCATGGTGTTGAGTTTATCAATGGCTTCGTCTTCGGAGTCAAGGCGAAGGAAGGCTTTCTTGAATGCAGTGATGAAGGCGTCGAAAGTTCCGAAGGAGACGGGGGTTTTACTGGTGGCAGTCTCCCTAGCGATGGTTGCCCATCCTAGAGCAGATCCTTCGGTCATATACGAGAGGGCGAATTGGACTTGGTCATCGTCATCGGTATAGATATGTTTGTTGACAAGGAGGTATGATATGACAATCGAGAGCCATGCTCTGGCTTTAGTTTGGTCTCCATTGAAGGCGAAGGGCTGGCCGATCTTTTTCTTGGCTTTGACTGTGGAAGACATTGGGTTACGAGGTGGAGGCGCTGGTGGTGGGACTGGTGGTGGAGCTGGTGATGGAGTTGGTGCTAGTGCTAGTGGAGGAAACAGTGGACTATCGGGGGTTCTTGCTTCGTCGTCTGATGACAGTGGTGAGGGTTCTGGGACATGCCAGAGGTGAGGGTTTCAGTGAGCTATGGTGGGCGAAACGACGGTGCATTGCCCAAAGGGAGAGACTTGAACTAATGTTACGTTACGACGCAGGAATGAGGAGTGATGATCAAGAGTTTGTCAAGACTCAGTCAAGGGAGAGCTCGTGAGATAGAGCACAGCAGAGGTAAGAGCAAGAGCAAGCATCCCTTGAAACAGTGGGACAAGACTGTGGAGGACGAGGACAAGGACAAGGGCTAGGACAGAGAGAACAACGAGGGCTAGTACGAGGACGAGGACGAGAACAATGATTACGACACCTAGGTCGACAAGGACTTCCACTACAACAGTGGTGGGATCCAACTTAGCGTGGTTGGAGAGACGAGGGACGTTGAGACAAGAGGCTTTTGAGAGACGAGTCGAGCGGAAGGGCTTGATACCTTCAAGGTGAGACGAGTCAAATGTAACGTCGATTGCAAGGAATGCAACGTAGGTTACAGGAGTTCAAGTCTAAGGACTATTGTAAAGAACGACTCGTATAAATAGGTAACTGAGGTGGCCGTCGGACGAGTCATAAGCAAACGGAATCAAGGTAGTAAGGGAATGGTCAAAGAGAAACGATCACCATCAGAACAGGAAAGATGATGGTGATAAATCAAAGAATGGGCGCCCATCAGGTAACTAAGAAACGAGATCACTGGGCGAGGGGAAGGCGACGCCGAAGCGATGAAGAAGAAGGGGCAAAGAAGAAGGAGTTAGTCAAGTAAGATGAAGAAGATGTACTCCGTCAACAGGTACGAGGAGCAATGAGTATTGATAGTCTATGCGGAATAAAGGAAGAAGGCAGATGATGCGTGAGATACATAAGAAGAACGTGCGGCGACAGAGCAAATATCGTAACAGGCTGCTTCAATACTCTCCCACAGGGGATCCCCTGGCTGTCAACAATATCTGACAGCATGGAAAGGGTATCCCTCTTTGGAAAACACTTGGGAACCCAAACAAACCTCACTCACTGCCCCAACCTTTTAAAGGCATATAAGACAACTCACTGTCTCTAGTCATGCATGCATTCTCTGATCCCATCTCTTGCCCTCGCATTGTTGCCATCATCATCCTCGTAGTCCTCGTTCCACCAGTCCTCTGCCTACTCACCTTCAACCTCGCAATCCATCAGGCCCATTGAATTGTTCAAGAACCCTCCTTGTTAGTCTAGGACATCGGTTTCTTTGTGAGTATCACCCTATTGAGCCCGGTTCCTCCCCTTTTGCATGGTCAACAAGTTATTCCACTCCTTCTCCAATCTCAAGTTCCATTATCATGTCTTCGTCCCTGAAGCCAAAGGCCACAGGACATGGATTGACCAACATGCTTCGGAACACTCCTGCTTCTGCCAATTCACGTACTGCCCATTCCATTACTTTTTCTAGAATGGATTGCCCCTCTTTACCCATAGACATTTCACTCCTACCCCTCCATGCACAACAAATCCTGATCATGTCGATTCTCACCACCCCGTACCTCATTCATGAGCTAGAAGAGGTACTGGAGTACTTTGACCTCGCTACCCTCCAGATGGGGGTACACCTCTTTCATCATGTCTCTCTCATCCTCATCCTGCATAGACACTTCTACCTGTCCATCATGGACGATGTTTACTCTCACACCCTTCACTTCACTATGGAACCTTTACTCGCCTCCATGTGCAACTTCCTGGTCATTGCCGGCATCACACCCTTCATTTGTGCCATCTCCTCCCCTCTACTTCTTGAGGCCTTCACTCCCATCTTTGAATCACTGACTACCAAGGAACGACTCCTCCTTGCCACAGATCGTCCTTCATCACCACCTCCCATTGTCATACCACCTCCTCCACTTGCCGAATGTATCTCCTCTCCTATCCCCAATAATGAACCAAGCCCAACTCCCCACTTGTCTTCCTTGTACGTATGAAGATTCGATGGAACTCATATCCTATCTTCACCAACAAAAGTCCTTCCCTCTCCTACACCACCAGCATCTGCAGCTTTTCTTGCTGCCAATACATGTCATCAGTGTGGCCATTATGGTCACCTTTGAACCCATTGCCCCTGATACTGTTGTGCCCACTGCAGAGAATGGGCCCCAGGACATCCTCAATATTGTTGTCTTTGGATCTAATGCAACATATGCATGCATTACAGCCATTCCACATCCATTTGTCCCACAACCCACTGCCCCCATTGCGATACTACTAACCACAGGGGAGACAACTGTCCATCCCTTCATCATTGACCTAGAGGCACCATCACCCCAGGAGGATGAGGGATACTCTAGGATGGATGACATTTTGGATGCATTGTCATGTCTTGAGAAAGATCTGTATGGACTGCTAGTATCCCAGACCAATCTTCCAGGCCCAAAGCTGACTATAAGCTGGTGATAGCAACAACACTACCTACCAGATCAAACAGTAGATGTTAGTATTCTAACTGAGTGAGTGAGAACCTTAGTCAAATGGATCCTTGGTTGTTCTTCCTAACCTGAACTATTGTTCAAGGATAAGGGTTGGCTTAATCTAGCAAGGGTGTATAGAGGGGTTGGTAGGATGGATATAGATGGGTGAAAATAAGGCTGTCTGGTCAGCTAAATGGTAGTCTAGGCTTGACAGGATAGCCTAGGATATGTTAGTATGTTGATATATGAGTTACTGGGACCGTGGGAAAATATGACCAAATATGCATAAACTGGTCAGAATGAGTCAAAATGACTTGGTTCAGGGAGCTGCAAGTTGGAACTGCCTAATGCAATTCTCAGGGACTGTGGGAATTTATTGCCTTATATGGAAAGGGTGGCTGGGTTGATGCTATTGACTCACAATGACTCCACTGATATGTCAATTTAGCTATCCAAGTATTCCTACACTAGATTTATGTAGGTTACAGTGTCACAAGTACAATACTTAATGACCACTTGGTAGATATACTTTCAGATGTAGTAGAGGTGTGGCAATGAGCTGTGTTGATGTGGCTGTGTGCTTGTGGGAACTAGTTGCTGTATGCTTATGTTATGTTCTGTGGTTGTGAATGTTGAGGTCTATGTATGTTAGTAGATGTTACTAGCTTGGCTAGTAAAGTATAGTGAGAAGGGTACTTCTCTGCTTATGTAATACAATTTCAAAAATAGGGAAACTTGGTTTCCTGTGTCAGTGACAACTGTCAGGAGTTGCCTTGGTGATATGTTGTTACTTGTGTTCTGCACAATGAGAACCCCTTAGTAACAATGATATGTCAAGACTTATGTTCTGCACAATGAGAACCCTTTAGTCTTGAAGTCACTCTGGGAAAGCTTAGCTAATCTGTAGTTGATTGCTTGTCCCCTCAGAGGCTGTGTATGTATGTACTTGTTGTCAAGTACAATAATATCAGTGGCTATGATCTTTGAGATCTCTAACCTTCTGATGATTCTATCTGATGATAGATGATATTGGTGGTTTTGTTATGCCTCTGAGGGGGGAAATGGGGCTCTATTTATACATTTTGGGAGTGGCTATGCTAGGGATTATTAAGCAGTTCTAGAATGTTCCACCAAGTTCCACCAAGTTCTATTGGCTGTGTTGGAATGTTCTAGAACTTTCTATGGCATTCCTAGATGTTCTAGCATGTTCCATAGTGTTCTATTAGCTTCACAGAACCTTCTGGAACCTTTGAAGTTCCATTGCAATACTATTGGTCCCAACTTATGCACAACTTCACCACACTACATACAACCATTCTTGGCTAGGTGGGCTGAGGGGCTGTTGTTTCCATTAATAGCTGCATTGCTTCCAAGGCTGTGCTCCCCATGGTTACCCAAGGCTGTGTTCAATTCCCCCTCACTGTCCCTTAAACCAGTGCAGTGAGTTTAGAAATCATATGTATAGGGGCCTTGTTGAGTATTATGATTGGATAGAGAATAGGGGCAGAAACCTTGGTCACATGATCTGTCACATGATAGCTTCACATGATCCAGGTCACATGAGTGGTGGCTGTTCAGTGGCTTAGTAATATCCCTGCATATTACAGGAATAAACTACTTGTAACTACAGTAGTAAGAAAATGCTAGTGATTGGTAGTCACAAACTTCTTTGAGCTGTAACTCTATCAAATGAAAAGGGAAAATTAAGCAAAAATAGGGAAAATTAGGTTGTATAGTAACCTATCCCTACATGTAGTTTGGAGGTGATCTGATTGTATGGGCCTGAGATATGGTCATTTCTTTATGGTCTAGTGCTAAACCATTTTGGTGCAGCACAGCGTGGATTGAGATCTTGTCAGCAACTTGATTATACAGGGGGGGTAATGTTATGATCTTTTCGCTTTCTACTCAACTTCTTCTCCTTTCACGTGGACTCTGCTTATTTCCTTCTTTTCACTTATAGTACGAGTATTCCTTACTCCTACTTCCTGTGGACAGAGTGCTCCTCATTCTGCTTGTATGATTCCTCATCTCACTTTATTATCCTCATTGCCCTCTGGCATCGCCTTCCACAGCCTGGTCACTGCGTATTCATGATACCTGACAGGCTATCCCATTTGTTGCCTCCATCACTGTTTCAATGACTCGTTCTTTGATGAGAGGCCATTTCCTTTGTGACCATTTCCCTTGTTACATATTTATCTGACTTGCCTCGCAGCTATGTCGTGGTTATGCCTTTACTTATTTAAACTGGCTCTTTACATATAGTAGGGACATTCTTGATCTCTTGTGTATCTCGCACAATACGATCTCGTTTCGTCCTTGAAGGAATTGTGCCCTTTATCCTTGTCGCCCTCACCCTTGTCATCATGCTCCTTGTCTTTGAGCATCTTACTCTCACCACCTTCATCTCCTCCTATACATTCTAGGACTTGATTTCACCTTGAGGAGATCCTTGCCTTTGCTCTCACCTTGTTGTATCCCTATCTCACAGGATTCATCCAAATGGACTTCATCTTGCTGTTAAGGAGATGCTCCACTTGTATCCCTTGTATTCCCTGTAACACACCCCACCAACCACAACAACAAGCCCAGGTGAGGCTGCCATGATCACCTGGAATACCCTCATCTGCTGTGATGCAGCCTGTTATTTCTGAGTCCCTTGCTGTGATGAGCTGTACATAGCTTGGATGCCCCTATTCTAACACCCCCCTCTGCAATCATTTCCCTCCCCAATCCCAATCCCATAGATACAGGCCATAGTCCAAATTCTCCTGTCCCAAATCCTGCCCATGTGGGCCCAACCATTGTCTTGCTCCCCAATCCCAATACTACAGTCTCAGCTATGACCACACCAAATAGGATGCAAGATAATGTTGTTAATAGCAAAGGTGTGCTGATTCTTTAAGAGGTATGCACTGTTCCACATCCACTGCAAGTACTACCTTTGCAAGCCAAGTGGGTATACAGGATTGGAGACAACATATACTTCCCAACATGTCAAAGCCCTTGTTAATTGCTTTGAGTTTCTCTGGAAGACTGAGATGGACAATTATTTTTCTTCACTTTTTTGAGAATTTCATCATTGATTCACTGACTATTAGTCCATTCAATTTTGGTTTTTATGTCTAGAGCAACAATCTCAATTCCTTGTATGGGCTTGCAGGTGCTGGAATCATGGCTGTACTGTATGACTTGTATGAAGAATGATTCTCACCTCTCACACCAGATCTATCATCTTGGCACTGTTATGTACTACCTACATGTGACTAGCAGGCTTGAACAGATGAGGAAGGACTACACTATGCAAAGTTGGTTGGATGGTCAACTGGCAGCCTTGATCACAATCACATGGAATATGTTTAATAAAGTTGTACTCAGAAAGCCAACTGTTGTTGATGTCAGCCTTGCTTGTGATTGCATAAGATTGCATAATGAGGTTAGCAATGTATTCAACTTTTATTGCAATCATGATTTTTACCAATATCAAAGAGTCAAGCTGTTGAAATCTGCAAATGAATGGTTAGTCTATTTTGTGGAAGAAAGCCCACAAATGTACATATAGACATGCCATATTGCAGGAAAGTGATAACCAAGTCTGCAAAATACCATGTATTGGGATTTGTGGAACCCAGCTGGACAGAATGGCTCCCCATTCTTGTCCTTCTGGAGTTCTCCCATCCTCACCTCTGAGGCTGCCCCTCTCCATAAGTCCACTCGAACCTCTTGTTGCTTGTAACCTTCAAGCTCCCAAGGCTTGCGGACCTGCAAGAATATAGTGTCCAACTCTTAGGTGAGTTTGGCCGTTTCATTAGGACAAGAATACTTTTCTCTACCTGGCTTAGGTCTAACCACCAAAGCCACCTATTGACTACAGTTCACCCAAGATAGCCCTTTGTAGAAAATCAGTGGGTATAGTAGGGAATCCTTGGGAGCGCACTCACTAGCTCTTAGTGTCGCTCAACAATGTCTTTGACTCCTACCTTGACATCGCACCCAAACCACTGAGCCCCTTGGTGGATACTAGATCCATCAAGAGTGAGCCAAAGGAAGATAATCAATTCGTACATGGCTGGGAGGGATACGAGTTCCCACCCTATGTACTGCCAAGAGAAGAGTCACTGGTCTACCACCTGGCAATCCCACCTAGAGAACCAACTCTGCTAGAAGAACCCATTGACTGGACATATGTCTATCAACATGCTGGTATAACCCACAACCCTGGACTGCCTTCTCCATCTCACATCCTTCACTATCCAGATCTCACTTGAGCATTCCTATCGTCAGAGGTCGACTGTATTATTCGCGAGGGGATACAGCTTGGTATACAGCAGCGAGCAGAGAATCAGAGAAGGGAGTGTATCAGGCACTGAGTACTTGCAGCTAGGGAGGACATCGAGGCTCAACTACTTATGTATTCGAGAGAGAACTCCCACTCCACATCCTCGCACTCACTCCCCTCTTCATTACACCCATCGCTGGTCTAGATCTCTTCCTCACAGTCGTTTTCATCGTCCTTATGACCTACCTACTCTGTGACCTCGCACAGTACTCCGGGTACCTAAACATCCATATTAAACTAGCCTTTGAACAATGAACTTTACCCGCAGGATGCATCCAGGTGGAACCTATCCCAAGACCCGCTCCTCCTCCATATGAAAGACTCAACTCGTCAGACGATGAGACACTAGCGGCAAAAGCCAGAACAGACGAAGAGTGAATGATAGCCCTCTACATTATCCTCTTCTACATCACAGTCTTTACACCACTCTTCCTGGTTTTCTACATCGCACTCACCATTAACGGTCCTCTCTACATCTCTCTCAAAGCCAACCACCATTACGTCCAATTTGGAATCCACTGCCGCACTCGAAACTCTGCAACTGACGACTACACGGAACAGAATGAGTGGAATGCAAACCACCAGAACAACGACAGTTGGGACCAACCCACTTGGGACATACAAGGCGACGGACACAACAGAGCCAATGGACAGGAGGGTAATAATTAGCTGGTATTACTACCCCTACACCCTTAAACTCGCAAGTGGATATTTCCCCACCGCATTATCCCGAAGCTCCAATTCCCTCATCAACTGCTTCACCTTTCTGAAAACACCTGAATTCCTATATCGGACCGCCACACTAAACCCTTTGGACCTTACCTGAAACATCCTCACCAAATTCCATCCAATTAGAAACGCCCCTTGTCACACAATGGACGATATCCTAGTACGATATGTCTAATTCCGCACACATCACCATCAAGCAATGGAACACTTTGGTTGAAAAGGTCAACCAGGCGAACCAATGCTCACAAGGCCTAGAACAGTAGTGTAATGCGCTGGCAGAAGCACTACAAAGAGCAGACGCCACCCTGAACAAAGTCAGGGAAAGGGCACAAGAGTCAGATCAAAGAACCCGAGAAGTTCTCAGACTTTTCAACTGGGCAGGCGCAAGGCTGGAAGGATCCACCCCGACATCAAAAATAGAACTCTTCGCGGACCCAGGATCTTATAATGGAAGCAAGTCGAAGTTCAAGTCATGGTGGACGAACATCAAAGCTTGGATGGACTGCAACCCCAAGCATTTCAACACCAAAGATGAGGATGGAGATGAGGTGCCCCACGGAAAGAACAGGGCATATGTGGTACTGTCCCGCTTGAAAGGGATCGCTGGCACGCTCTTCGCAGAAACAGAATTGGAGAAGCTGAACAACAGTGAAGAAGGGCTCTCCGATTGGACCCTACTCACCTTGGAAGTAGAAGGGTTATTCCGACCACAGCTTCAGAAGGACTGGGCCACAAGGAAGCTGACCAATTTGAAGCAAGGAAAGATGCCTATTGAAGCATTCATTGTGAAATGGAGGCTCTGCTTCCACCAGTCCAGAATAGAGCAGAAGCATGGAGTGATGCTCTTAGAAAAGAACATGAATGCAGACATCATTAAAGAACTATTCTGAACTAAGAAAAGATCTGATCGGGTGGCCACGACCCTAAACAATATCCTAGACATTGGGTGGAACCAACTCACCTTCGCCCTCTTCCACGGAAAACCCAATGTCCAGAACACCAACAGGGTGTCAGATGAATATGTACTCCCAGAGGACAACGATGAAGGAGAAACTGAGGTACACACAAGGGCAACACGCCCCAACCCAAAATGGAAGGCCATCAACAGGCCAAGGGTCAACATGCAAGGAAGATGCTTCAACTGTGGAGAACCAGGACACTTCGGGATGGACTGCCCCAAACCCTCAACCAGATGCCCAGTCTGCAAATGGTCAAGGGGGCAATATAAATGAAGCTGCCAAAGACTGCAGAACAACTGCACAGAGAAAGCCTCCGTAAGAGAACTAGTCCAAAAGGAGCTACAAGAGTTCCTGGCAGAACAGAGGAAGTCCGATAACGGACAGGGTTTTCCCCATAAGGCCTGAGTCATCTGGAAACTCCAGTCTCCAGGGAAACCTATAGACACCCTAATTCCACATCTCGCCTAGCAGGGTCTTCGGCTCAACCGAAGCTCAGTCGGGGCATAGTACCAACGCTTGATTTTGCTAAAACCACTGACAAGACTCCAGTCCCAGAGGAGCACTGAGTCTGATCTAGTTCTCTCGCAAGGAAGATAACCATGGACGTAAAGATAGCGCCGCAGCACCTCAAGAACCATTTTCAGCCTGTGAAGGCCCTTCTTGACAGTGGCGCAACGGCCATCTTTATAGACCACAAATGGACACAGAAGATCAAGCTGTCCTTACAGCACAGAGACAGGCCACTGAGGGTCTTCAACGTGGATGGTACGCCAAACAGCTCAGGCACCATCACACACACAGCAGCACTTGTCCTAGAGTACAAAGGACACCAGGAACAGATAACCGCCGACATAACCAATTTGGGAAAAAATCAGATGATTCTAGGTTACTCCTGGCTCAAACAGCACAACCCGGATATAGATTGGGACACTGGCATAGTCAAGATGACATGATGTCCATGGATGTGCTGAGTTTTGGGTGACAAGGCACCATTTGCTAGAAAACTGGCAACAGAAGAGCAAGATGCTCTGTTGCACATACATGCACTGAAGCATGAAGACGATGACGATGAATGGGAGCTACCAGTAAAACACTCCAACTCGATGGCCAAGCTTCCGGAATGTGGGTCGGAACATGCAGCAGGATTAGACCTGTTTGTTGCAGAAGAAGCGATGATAAAACCAGATGGCCAGAAGGTGATAAACATGACCATCGCAATGGAAATACCAACGGGGTATTATGGGAGAGTAGCATCAAGAAGCGGGCTTGCCGTAAAGAAAGCCATACTTGTGGGCACAGAAGTAATAGACTCTGACTACTGTGGAGACATAATGGTTCTATTGATCAACAGCAGAGATGAACCATTTATAGTCAAAACAGGTGACAAGATAGCACAGCTTATCCTGGAAAGGATAGCAACCCCGAAAGTCAAGGAAGTCATCAAGCTAGGAAACACAGCACAAGGAGCAAACCGATTCGGCTCCACAGACAGAAGGGCATGGGTAGAAGAAATCCCCAACCCCGATGACCACATCACCCCAGGACTACTACCACTGGAGGAAGAAGAGGAAGTTTGTGCTACAGAAGAAAAGAAGCCAACAGCGGCAGAACTGGTACCAAAGGAGTACCATGAATACTTGCATGTCTTCAAGAGAAAGGCATCGGAACAGATGCCCATGTGAAAACCATGGGTTCATGGCATAGATCTAAAAGACACCTTCAAACCAAAAAAGGGACAGCTCATCCCGCTATCCCCAGAAGAACAAAAGAAAGTGTCTGACTTTGTGGATGACCAGTTAGCAAAAGGCTACATATATCCAACCATCCAAATTGCCACAGACATCCCCCATATTCTTCATACCAAAAAAGGATGGACGCAAACAGATGGTACAAGACTATCGCTACATCAATGGCCACATGATAAAGAACAACTACCCCTTACCGCTTATACCACAGCTCGTGGACAAACTAAAAGGGGCTAAACTATTCACCAAAATGGATCTCAGATGGGGATACAACAATGTCCGAATCAAGGAAGGCAATGAATGGAAAGCCGCCTTCATCTGCCACTGAGGGTCATTTGAACCTGTCGTCATGTACTTTGGACTGTGTAACTCCCCCGCCACATTCCAAACCATGATGAACGAAATCTTTGCTGACATGGAAGGCACTGTCATCATCTACATAGATGACTTGATGATCTACATGGCCATGGATAACCAAGAAGAACATGACAAGATAGTTCTGGAGGTCCTATGCCGCTTGAAGGAGAACAATCTATATGTGAAACCTGAGAAATGCTACTTTAAGGTCAAGGTAGTAGAATTCCTTGGAATGACGGTCTCCACCACCGGGATCAAAATGGATGATGATAAGGTCAAAGCATCACGGACTGGCCAGCACTCCAGAATGTAAAAGGAGTGCAAAGCTTCCTGGGCCTCGCCAACTTCTACCAAATGTTTATACAGGACTTCATGAAACACACAAAACCATTGATGGAACTGACAAAGAAGGACACTCCCTTCACATGGAAAGGACCACAGCAGAAGGCCTTCGATGATCTAAAGAAAGCCTTCACCACAGTACCAATACTCGCATACCCAGACACAGACAGGGAGTTCCGCTTAGAGACTGATGCCTCGGACTTCGCCACAGGAGCAGTGCTATCAGTGCACCAACCCAATGGAAAATGGCACCCCATCGCCTACTCCTCCCACTCCTTCTCACCCACAGAATGAAACTACCCTGTTGCAGACAAGGAGATGCTATCAGTCATCAGGAGTCTAGGACAGTGGTGGCACTACCTAGAAGGTGCGTGCCACAAGTTTGAAATATGGAATGACCATGCAAACTTGCAGTGGTTCATGGAACGACAGGACTTGAACCGACGCCAGGCCCATTGGGTGCAGTGCCTGTCAAGGTTCAACTACAAATGGGTGCACAAAGCTGGTGCACAAATGGGAAAAGCAGATGTCCTGTCCCGACGGCCGGATCACACCAAAGGAATGGAAAACGACAACAAAGGCATTATAGTAATCCCTGTGGACTGCATACAGGCCACTACCATACACGTGGACATAGAAGCAGAAGCCATCAGAACCTGGCTAAAGAAGCATGGACTGGTCCAAACAGACAACCATGACTGAATCATAGTACCCGAAGACCAGAAGCTGCACATGGAACTCCTGCAACAGCACCATGACTCCCTCATTGCAGGACACCTGGGAGTAGAGAAAACCCTAGAACTTCTTCACTGAAGCTACATGTGGCATGGCATGACCGACTTCGTAAAAGACTACATGTCCAGGTGCAAGAGGTGCACTAGGTTCAAAACGACCAATCAACAGACACCGGGTCTGCTACAACCCTTAGAAATCTCCGAAGGACCATGGAAGGACATATCTGTGGACTTCATCACTGATCTACCCACATCTAATGGAGCTGATGCCATACTCACAGTAGTAGATTGCTTCTTGAAAGAAGTTGAATTCATACCCTGTAACAAAATGGCGACAGCAATGGACACTGTGAGGCTATACATGCACCACATATGGAAGCAACACAGCCTCCCAACAACTATAGTATCTGACAGAG